>JASDQU010108314.1:100763-116895 GCA_032191745.1 Picea mariana
CTTATAGAGGCTAAAATCATGTAGTCAGAGAAGATCTAAGTTTATCAACAATCAAGTTCCTCAAATTTTCACTTAAAGATTCTAAGCATTAACGAAATTGAAATATAATTACCAACATGTTGTGTAATAAAAGGGATTTAACTTAATATTTCTAACTAAAAAGAAGGAATTGAATCTAAGCAAAGACTTGTAAAATTAACTATCAAATATTACTGGAAAGGAAATAGCATTAGAAGCAAATTAATCTATCTATGGAAAGAAACAACAATTGTAATTTAATCAAAACATGCAATAAATCTAGCTTTACTGAAAGGAACAACAACTATAACTTTAACAGAAAGGAACAACAATCATAAACTAATTGAAAGGAACAACAATTGCAAGCTAATTTGAAAGGAACATTGCTAGCGAATCTAAATGAATAAAATAGCACATCTGAAAATATGAGGAACTGTCAGGTAGTAAACTACAACAATATGGATTTGAGTAGCAATCATTAATACTTGAAGGAAATATCTACCCTTGATATGAAAATAGCATTCTAGCACACTTAAGAATTCATTTTAACTATTGCACAAGAAACTTAAGCCATAAAACAGAAATAAAACTGATACAATTACAAATTAAACAGTAACTCCTTCAGACTGGGCCCTTCGTCCTCAGAAGCACTGCTACTGAAAACTCAGTATATCAAAATGATAAAAATGCTCGAAGCCTTTATTTATTCCATAGCTGGTATAACATTTTACAAAAACTATTTTTGCAGAGCAATTATAAAATCTGAATACTTCAGATGCAATTCTTTTTTCTATCTTCTTCGGATCTATTACCCTCTATATATATAACAATAATCTAGGAAAATTAAGCCATCCTGAGGATCAAAATATCCTCAGGATTTCTTTGCTATTATAAAATTACAATATAGAAAGCTCAATCATCTTCAATTGCTTTGCGCCAAAAAGTCCTCAACCTCCAATAGCTTGCGCATATTTAAGATCTCCTTTACTATCTCGGGTTTGACAATATTTAACAAATCCTATAGAAAAATCAAACAATTCCAATCATATTTTAGAATCTTATTCAATATAATTTCAATAATGATGATAAGAGACATATTAACTATTTCCTATCTTATTTATCCCTAATTAATTGAAAAGTCAATCAAGATTACATCATGAACTGTATAAATAAGGGAGACATTCATACCTTTTCCACAACCCAACATGGAATGATGGACTGAAATAGTGATAGGAAAATGATGGATTGAATGAAAGGGACATATGGAATTTTGGAGTTGTGGATGCAGTGAAATCATGGTGTTGGGAGAAGGCTCATTTTTGGGAAAAGGCCATTTTTGAAGAGAAAAACATGAAGTGGAAAGAAAATACAGCTAGAAGTAAAATAAGCAGATGCAAAGGACGCATGTGAGGCACGAATGAAAGGGAGACCTAACGACATTAGGTTTAGGGTTTTTGCATGATATTGTAATGGTCGATAAGCCAAGAATATGTATAAGTAGTACCTAAGAGTTCTAGAGAGATGTATAGAGATAGGGAGAGACAGAGAGAAGAACGAGAAAGGCTAGAACTGCAACAATTTTGTAATATGGTGAGATAGAGAAGAGTCAAACAACTTGATCGTGTGGGTTATATCACAGGATGAAGATCCTGGTGTGATCTCGTCATCCTTATAGGGATCGGGAATCCTATGAATATCGTAATATCCAAGACTTTAAATGCACACGACGCGATATATTGTTGGGACATAATAAAAGAGCTTGAAAGACAAATATTTGTAGACGTATCCCAGGAGGGGGTGAACCACATAAAACGTATGTTATATGATTGAATGTTATGCATATCCATTGTTGTTAATTATTAAATTCTAGATAAGTGAATGAAGGAATTAGTTAGATCTGATATTTCACATGCATGAGTAAGAGTGACTGAGTAATTAAGATATTACACTAAATAAATGAATATCACAAGGTATAATTACAGATATCCACTTATTCCCAGGCTACAATCATCTGAGTATTGTAGCCACCCATAGAATTGTCTCAGGTGAGACTACGCAGTGCACCCTATGTATTGAGTTTCCTTCTAGTTTACCAGGAGGGTCGATAGTTTTAGAGGTATTTTTTTGGAAGATTTCTAAATTTGAACCTGGGTCAACTTATGACAATAAGGTAAGATCGAAGTAGACAAAGTAGTTTAAACCTACAAATGGTTCTGTTTCTAGTTGGAACAGAATGGGATTGAGTGAATAAGATCTGTTGAAGAAGCGTAAAAAGAATGTCAGATCTAGCGACAAAATGTTAAAAGAATGAGAATATTAAAGGGGATGTTGATACCGTGTAACCCATAGAAGGTCGATATCGAGAGCTGGTTGGAAACAAAGGAGATGGATTTTGAGTAGACAGATAACAAAAACCCAAATTTAACATCGTGCAAATATCTGGACAAGTATGTATTTAGCGACTTGCATGAAGTATTTTTTTGCAATTTCTCGCATGTATTGTAGGATTGGATATTGAGTTTGAAAGACAACCACCCTACAAATAGAATCAGACAGCTATATTGGAATCCTATGGATATCACGCATTTACAACAAGTTGAAAATAAATTTACGCATGTAGTAGATTTATGGTTAGACAACATTATTGCAAGATTTATCACATAATTTGTAGTAGATACCATGAAGTCTTACAGTGCAGTAGAGAAAGAGTTCTTGAAGGGACCTCGAGGTAGGTATATCATATCATTGTATACTTCCATCAAGATATTACTATATAACAAGGGTGTAATGATAATGGCCTTAGACATATAAACTTCCCTGCGTGCATGGGGGAAGGGGGGAAGCACTGACAAAATATGGAGAAATGGAGGAAGAAATGGATAGATGAAAGAAGGAGGAGGCCTTGGATCCAATCATGAAGGAGGAAAACTAGATCAAGAAAATCATGCAAACAACTGGAAGAACGCGCAATGGAGCAACCTACCAATATAAGATGAACAAAAAGAAGAGAGTCATAGGCATGATGCAAGGCTTGGAAAGTGATGAAGAAGAGGTAGAGGATCTATAGGATGTGGATCATATTGAGGAAATCCTGCATGCAACATATGAAAGGAAGACAAGTGTTCCAAGAGCAGGAACAAAAGGCAACACTCCTATTCATATTAGTTTCAATGTGGAACCCATAAACCGATGTGTGACTAATACACCGATAAGGACACCACCATTTAGACAACCGAATTTCAGAAGGAATACAACATGCAGTACATCTATTCAAGGAGAAACAAATTTAGGAGACAGTTCAGAAAGTGGTAGACAAATATCTACACCGTGCAGAGGTAGTAGTTCAAAATTCAGGATGGAAGGACATGATCCCAACATTAGATTACCAGAATTCAAGGGAGAGGCATCGAAGGACCCTGAGAAGCACTTTTTCATTTGTGAAAATATCTAGGAAGAAAAACAAATCACAAATTAGGACACTAAAATTGCACAGTTAGCCATTACACTAAGAGACTGCGCATTGGATTGGTACATGATATTAGCCACAAACAGTCCACTAAGGAAAACTAGAACAATTATGGATATAAAAAATCTATTGATAAATGAATTCTAGAAGCCTAGATCAGAGGATCAATACATGAATGAGATGATTGAAATCATACAGAAACCAAGAGAAACTGTGTGGGACATTGACCATAGATTCAAATGATTGAAGGGAAAGATAAAGTATGTCATGACAAACATGCAACATAGGCATTTGTTTGTCAATTCCATGATACCACACTTGAAGTACCCTCTAAGACAATATAAGTTTCAAACTCAGGAAGAGGCCCTGCAGGCATCCCTACAACTAGAAGAGAACCAATATCAAAAGACAGATCCATCCATAGAGGAGTTGAAGGAGGATCTGAAGAACTTAACATTTCAGCCAAGCCAAAAAATGGGTAAGCACAAGAGAGAATTTGTTTGGTGCACCACATGCAGGACATAAGAACACCACAAGAATGAATGCCCAACATTCACCCAGTACATGGTAATAGGACTGCCAAACCCTTTTCCATTAGGAGGACTATGGTGTGAGATATGTAATACATAGGGGCATGATCCATATCATTGTCCAATGATGTAGAAATAACATTACAATGATGCATGAATACTAGATAGTCCCTAAGAGTTCATATTGCAACTTTCGCAAGTCAATAGGCCATGATGACAAGGATTGCAGGACAATGGAGTTGATGAGGGAATGAACATAAGATACATATAGGCTGTAGGAAGAGATGATGATAGGTCAAGATGCATTATAGTTCAACCAACTACCAGCCCCATATAGCATTGATCCACAACAATATAATACTGTGCAACCATAGTATAATCCTGCACAGTATAACCAGGTGCCCTAGTACAACGCACCGTGAGGAGATCGAGATGGATATAGAGGTGGAGGACAGGGAAGAGGACCAATGGTATCTCATACCTATAAAAAACTAGGACATTATGCAAGAAAATGTCCACTTTCACCTGCGACGTGTATGTATTGTCGTGCATCAGATCATGACATAGAAGATTGTCTGAAACTATTGGGGAAGATCTAGGAAAAAGAGAAATCCAAAAAATCAGAATGTTCTGTGGATTCATGCAGAAGAAAGGGAGGATGGAAGAAATATCAACATAGTTACACACGGAGGAGTTAAGACAAGAAATGATGCAGTTAGACAAGATCCAGCACAACACAAATGGGTGAAGACGAATGTTGAACCACATATGCAGTTTGATGCACAAAATGAAAAATGGACATTCAAGCAAGCCAGAAAATAATTCTTGAAGCTAGAAACTGCATCTACATCGACTATGCAACATACTCAAGACAGACCAACATATGAGATTCCTTCATCACTGGATCATACTAATGAAGCACAACCTCTAGCATAAGTAAGTACCATAAAGTATTTTTTGCAATCCTATGTTAAGCTATTAAATGGCCCATTATCTATTAAAATTTTGAAAAATATGCTAGAAATATGTAACTCAGATCTAGAGGGGAAATTAGAATAGAAAACAATCAATCACGTACATACAAGAAGGAGGACAAGAAGAGAATTCATATTAAATTCTAACATTGGATATTTCAATATGGGGGACATCATATTGGATTTAGGCTCTGAGGTGAATTTGTTACCCAAGAAGACATGGCAATGTATGGGAGAGCTCACATTAGGAAATTCACATGTTCAGCTGAAACTATCAAATCAACACAGATTTATTCCAATTGGAAGGTTAAAGGGTGTGATAGTAGATCTGGATGGAGTGTGCACCAAGGCAGACATCGAAGTAATAGAAATAGTGGATGGCACGACACCTTATCCAACATTGCCTAGCCTGAATTGGGGAAATATTGGCCATGATCAAGTTAAAGACAAGGAATATGTCATTCGAGTAAGCATAATACAAAGTCATTGCACCATTAGACCCATCATAAGGAGAAAGTTTTGTAGAACCCACTTTTTGAGACCTGGAGTAAATTAACCAGTTGTACAAAACCACTGCACGAGAAGAAGACAATATGAATCCAACTGTAGATGGGCTACTTAGTTGGAGAAGTATCATGTCATGCACGTCAGACTTAGATACAACATTGGAAAATTGGAAACAAAGATTACATAAAGTCTCCACAGGAATATGTGCAAGAATAGACCACGGAGTACGATGTGTAGGTATAAAGATAAGAGAACCTCCTAGCTTTCATGGGAGGAACGACTTAGAATAATTCCTAAAGATATATGAAGATGAAGTGTTGCCAAGTCAGAGGCTCTTATATCTAGATATATCACTCAAGGAAACACCTAAAAGATGGCAGGGTATGCACAAAGAGACCGTGAAGGACTAGTACCAATGCAAACAATTATTGCGCATTAGATTCAGTGCAGAGCGAAAGAGAAAAATGATGCAGAGATATGATGGACAGGGGTCACCACTTGAACACTTGAATAAGTGCATAACATTATGGACGATGACACCACCAAAGGAATGGACTCATCACTTTATTCATACACTAGAAGGAATCCCAAAAAACTGGTATGTGGACTAGGAACTGCATAATGGACAGTATTACAACAAAATTTTACAGTCACTTTCTCATTTGAACATGAGAACCCCAATATAGATTCAACACTAAAACATATCAGAGGGGTAATATTCATTCAAGAACCAGAGGTTGAAATCATAATAGAGTACCAACAACATAACAAATAGACATTAAAGGAATTATTGTCATGATACCATGTGCAGGAAGAAGCTCTAGATGAAGATGACCCGCACAACATTCATATTACATAAGTTGAAGGTGAAAGAGAGGTGGAAAGCTCACCTATAGAATCATAATTTTTTTCTGGGTCGATCAATGTGAAGAAAGTTAAAATTGGGACAACCGAGAATCCCAAAATGGCCAACATTGGAGACTACGAGGATGAGAAAATAGTAGAAAGAATAACAAATTTACTGTGATCATACAATGACCTGTTCCCAACAAAATTTATAGAAATGAAAGGCATAGTAGGAGAGATAGGAGAGATGAATATACCTCTCAAATATGAGGCTATATCAGTCAAACAATGAACATATAGATTGAACCTAATATATAAGAAGAAATTGATAGGATGTTGGAGGATGGAATCATAGAACCAGTGGAGGAATCTAAATGGGTAAATCCTATGGTAGTTTAGGAGATAAAGGATGGAGGGATAAGGATATGTGTCGACTTGAGGAAGTTGAATGATTCTTTCCTTCATGACCCTTTCGCTGCCCCTTTCACATATGAGGCATTGGAGAATGTAGGAGGACATGAAGCATACTCATTCTAAGATGGATTCAAAGGTTACCATCAAATCAAGATATCCCCAAAAGACAGGTACAAGACCACCTTTTCTACAAAATGGGGATCCTACCAATACATAGTGATGCCTTTTGGGTTGAAGAATGCACCAACTATATTCTCAAGTGTAGTCATAGCTGCTTTTAAAGAATTCATCCATCGGTTTTTAGAAGTATGCCTCGATGATTGGACAATATGCAGTCTATTGAAGGACCATGTAGAGGTTTTCAGGCTGATGTTGGAAAGATGCAAGCAGTGCCAGATATCACTAAATATCAATAATTTCATCTTTGGGACACCTTTTGGGATACTATTGGGCCATATAGTATGCAAACAAGGCTTGCTAGTAGATCCTGCCAAGATTGCAGTGATTGTTAATCTACCAACACCAAAGTCAATACGTCAGTTGAGAGCAACATTGGGACACATAGGATAATACATGAAAATCATAAAATGGTATGCACATATCACTACGCCAATGGAGAAACTATTGAGGAAAGATAGTAAATTTTAGTGGAATGAGGACTCTCAGCAAGGATTGGACACTCTAAAATAGAAGATGGTAACAACACCAATACTAGTATTCCCAGATTGGGAAAAAGCATTTCATGTGCATGTAGATGCATCAGCTATAGCACTTGAAGCTATTTTGGCACAACCAGGAACAGGGGAATTGGACCATCCTATAGCATTTTCTAGCAAAAAATTGTCAGTCATAGCAGAATTACAATACCACAGAAAGGGAAGGCTTAGATATGGTTTATGCACTCCATAAGTTCAGAAACTACTTAATGGGAAAAAATTTCAATATGTTTACAGATCATTCAGCCCTCAAATACCTATTCAATAAGCCAGTGTTGTGGGGGATATTTTGTAGATGGTTATTGTTGTTCCAGGAATTTTACTTTGAAGTGATAGTCAAACCAAGAAAGTTGAATGAAGGACTTGATAACCTATCAAGGATCACTAATGGAGAGGAACCTATGAAATTAAAGGATAACTTCCCTGATGCACAATTATTTTCAGTACAATTAGATGATGAATATTTTGCTGGTATCATTCAATACTTGAGTACAAGGACTGGGCCACAAGAATTCAACACTATTCAGAATAAAGATATAGTAGTTTGAGCTCTAGAATATCAATTGATTGTAGGACAATTATACAATATGGGTGCAAATATCATCTTGATAAGATGTGTACTAAAACATGAAATAATTAGGGTTTTAATAGAGGCCCATGAGGGAATATCAGGAGGGAATTATGCAGGCAAAGCTATCACGCAAAAGGTGTTGCACACAAGACTATGGTGGTTGACCGTTCAAAGAGATCCAAAGGACTACTATAAGAGATGTGATGTATGTCAAAGGGTTGGTTAACCTAATAGAAACGACGAGATGCCCCTAATACAACAAGTAACCTTGCAGGTGTTTGACAAATGGGAAATAGACTTTGTAGGACCAATTAACCCACCAACAAAGAGGTCAGGAGCAAGGTATATCATTACTGCAACAAGGTATCTAATGCAATGGGTAGAAGAATCAAAAGTAAAATATTGTAGCACATAGACAACATCACGCTTCTTATTTGAGCAATTGATCGTTATATTTGGATTCCCAAGAATTTTGATGAGTGACCAGGGAACTCACTTCATTAACCGTACCATTAGGGATATGACTGAGGAGTTTGAAGTCTATCATCAAAAGAGTACACCATATCACCCTCAAGGAAATGGAACAGTGGAAGCCTATAATAAGATCCTAGAGAATGCATTGACAAATATATGCAATGTCAACAAGGATGATTGGGACTTGAATATACCAGCAGTACTATGGGCATACATGAATACATGCAAAAAGTTGACAAGGAAAAAACCATTCAAGTTGGTGTATGGACAAGAAACAATGGTGCCATTAGAGTTTTTGGCACCTAGTCTACACATAGTAGCAATCAGAGAAAGACTAAGTCAGCTTATGTAGATGGAGGAAGATAGGATCCTATAAATATTTCACCAACAACTACATAAAGCAAGTGAAAAAACTTGGCTTGACATACATATTAAAAGGAAGAGTTTCAAGGAGGGAGACCTAATCTTGGTGTATGAAAATAAATTTCATCAGCACCCAGGAAAGTTTAGAATGCATTGGTTGGGACAAAATAAAGTGAATACTATCATAGATGGAGGAGTTGTATAGTTGAAATGTTTAGGAGGTACATAAATCAGAGGAATGATCAATGCGATTCGACTGAAACTCTACAGGGACAGTCGACCTACTAGCACTTAGAAGGTTACCACGCTATAATGAAAGATGAGAGAGAGAGAGAGAGAGAGAAGGGATTTAGCACGATGAAATGATACAAGTCTGTGAGCAACATAAGACCGATACACTGCGCACCAATGAAAGGTGAGATAGAAAATATCTTTCGCACACTCAAAAATCTCAGCGTGCCGAAAATTTGAAAAATGGAGGTTACAACAAAAAGGTGTCAACTGGTGGCATCTATCAAATTGAATGTCAAGTACTCTCAAATCTCTTTTTCATTAATTTCACCAAGTGGAGGCGTCAAGGAAATTGAATGCCATGTATGCGGGAAGTGCCATTTCATTTAAATCACAGCTCGGGTAGATTCTCCTAGAATCTTAACGACACTTTCTATATAAGGAAGGAATGTGAGAAACATAACACTTATTGTGAAATTGTTAAGTCACAACGAGATAGAGCATACAGAGAGGAGAGTGATTTAGCAAGAGATACAGAGTGAACCGGTTTGGAAGAAAACACCCTTAACCACCATGGTACCACCCAAGTTCAGTGCGTTGAGCCAGGCCAATAGGGAACCTTGAACCCACCATAGAGCACGAAAATAGGCATAGGGAACTAAACACGAACCTACACAGGCCATGAAATTCATCAACTTGGAAGAAATTCCCTCACCCCATATGGAACCAACGAGCCCCACACCCATGGTGGAGGAAGCCCAACCAACAGCATCAGTTGGCATGGATGTTGACATGAAACAAACTAGATAGGGCCAGCAAGCTAAGGATGTAGGTAGTCCTTCGTGACCTTTTCACACTGAAGGATCCCAAAGGGTAAATGGGACGAACCCAAAAAATACATAATTTTATGCACCAAGATAGTCACATAGAGTAGAGCCTACACAACAANTGCAAGAGATACAGAGTGAACCGGTTTGGAATAAAACACCCTTAACCACCATGGTACCACCCAAGTTCAGTGCGTTGAGCTAGGCCAATAGGGAACCTTGAACCCACCATAGAGCACGAAAATAGGCATAGGGAACTAAACATGAACCTACACAGGCCATGAAATTCATCAACTTGGAAGAAATTCCCTCACCCCATATGAAACCAACGAGCCCCACACCCATGGTGGAGGAAGCCCAACCAACAGCATCAGTTGGCATGGATGTTGACATGCAACAAACTAGATAGGGCTAGCAAGCTAAGGATGTAGGTAGTCCTTCGTGACCTTTTCACACTGAAGGATCCCAAAGGGTAAATGGGACGAACCCAAAAAATACATAATTTTATGCACCAAGATAGTCACATAGAGTAGAGCCTACACAACAATGGGACAGTCTAGTAGAAGATGTTACTGATTGGCCAGAAGTGTACGTCGATGAGAGAAAAATGGAGGCTGGAACCTCAAGCCAACCACCACAATGAAAGGGAAAACAACCCTGTAAGTTCACCATGCAGACATGATGCAACATCCATAGTCCTACCACGCATTCCTAAAGGGGTGCAGGCCACGCCTAACCTTATGGGATGCATGGAAAGACTACACTACTTGGACCACAACGTGGCTGACATGGAAAAGTTCCTTTAATTTTCAATTTAGGTATACCTTAACAACATAGGTATAGGGCCCTTCGGTGATCCAATTTACAGCCGAAACAATGGTCATCTGCATTAGCCAATACCAGAATTTTAAACATGCTAGATATTCCACATTTTGGAAGGGGTTGGGATATAAACAACTGCATCAAGAAATTGATGGCAGTCACCCACAAAGGTTACCTATGGTTGGAAGAGACTGTCTCTATATACTTGGAGCTCATTTATTTTATCACAGGTCTACCATCTCAGGGGAAGAATCCCACACAGTACCTCGACGACAAGATGAAGGAGAATGCATTGGAAGAGGAGATGAAAAGTACATATGACACATAGAGAGGGGTGCACATAATCATTATCAAGTGCATCAAGGACACAAAAACAAGGATGGCCACCAAACTCATGGCTTGAAAACTACTTAGAAAGTGTCACAAGTAGGAAGTCCCTGCTAGGGTCATCGTAGTTGCATCACAGTGCATAGAGGGAACTATGCTCAATTGGGCCTTGTTGGCATAGGGTAAGACCCATGGTTCAACACTAACAACACACCAACAAAACCCTAACTATCGGCCCTTTCAGCAACACCTCCAGAGCAGGCGAAATCTCACTCAGGGTAGAAGCAGGGGGGGTTATAGGACGCAGGTGTCTGTAACCAAGATGGGACACAGATATGTGATAATAAAACTTCACAGAGTACTCTATTAACACTTAGAACATGATATGCATTATTTCATTAGCTTTAATAACATCGCAAAACATACCTTAATAAAGAATGTCGCGGTAACAACAAAGATTAATCATATCCACCACTTAGCACATATCATTAAGTTAGATCTAGAATTCATTCATCTTTAACACAAGTAAAGCACTAATCATTAAAAAATCTATGTATCATACATAATCATTAAGCACTAAGTAGGATCATAACATAAACAACACAACACAAAGAAAACCAAAGACACAAGATATACGTGGTTCACCCCAGTGTGTGACTACGTCCACCAAATGCTTCATCTTCTTTAGTACTCTCCAATCTCTTACATCTAGGTTCTCCTATGCACTGAGATTTTCACTAGATAGGAGATCTGAGCATTGAGTACCATATCCTCCTTCCCAAAACTAAGTCAAGGAATAGATCCAACTTCTCTATCAAGCACAGAGCCTTACATACACATTTTGTTACACAAAGCAACTAACCACTACTTGCACTTATCTACTACCACTATCTAGTACTCTTATACAATACATTATTGCTTATTTATACTTTTACAATCCCTTACAAAAAGGCCTAAACATGGGAGAAACCATGGTCCGACATCCCATAACCCATTACAAAAACCCTAAGGAACCCCTTGTTGAGTCCACATAGCTTGAAAAATAAGTGATATCCATGATCTTAGCTTTGCTTGGGCACTCCATCTTCAACCAGACTATCAAAGTCCAAAAAGTGGTCAAACCTAATCAAGGTTTCCTCAAAACTTGGTCGAGGGCCAACAAGCCCCCAACACTCACCTGTGACTCGTCCTGAGTCACTCAGGTATGGGAAACGCTACTTAGAAGGCTTAGAGATTAACTCAATCTTCCTCGACTTGTTGCTTTGCATGAGCCTCCTGCTCAGTGAGGTCTTTGATCCTTCCAGGAGTTGTTTCGTTGTTGCAACCACTTGGTCCAATTGCGAGCCATGTCCTTTAATTTCTTTGAACACCTTGCAGGCTTCATCCTGCACAAGTTGTAGCTTCTGCATGACTTCCATTACCTTTCCCTAGAGGGCAGTGATCTACTGCTGCACTGTGTGTTGTTTCTGAGATCTTTTCATTCTTTCAACTATGATGAGTATCTTCATTTGTGCCTGTACAGAGGATGCCTATTGTTGCACCTCCTATAACTGTGCTTCCAGTTTCCTTAGCTATGGATCTTCTGCGAGGAATTCATATGTCTATGTGCTTCTATCACTCAACTTTTTGCATTTTGGGGCAAGGGATCTGATCCATCCTACTGTGTTCTTAGCAGCTTCCTCCCTCTAGTCACACACCACATGTGGGGTGTTGGGTACTACTTGGATCTCCAAATCTTTTATCCTCACTTGAAGCTATTGGATGGTCTGAGTGAGCTTCACTACTTAAGACTCGACCAAATCTTATTCCTCCTGTGCCAAGCCTGGCACAGAGCGACATGCCTTATTCACCACTTCTTTGACCATAGTCTGCTCTGTGAGAAGCTAATCCTTTTCTCTCTGTAGCTTCACTTTTTCCTCCTGGAGCATTTCCCTAAACACTTATTTCTCACTTTCATATGTAGTTACACTATACCACGCTACTCATAATTTTTCTAAGAATTCATATTTCTCTTGTTTCAAGGCTTATGTAGCCTTCTCCTTTTCTTCCTAGATTTTCTGAAGTCAAGCCTCTGTCACATCTGCAATTATTCTCAATTGGGTTGGTTCATCCCCCAATTATGAAATTTGTGACGCAGTAGGTACTGCACGGACTGAAAGGATAGCTTGTTTTAATTCCTTTAGTTCCTTTTCAATCCTGCCATATAGTTTGTATTTCTTTGCTCCATATATCTTTATAAGTGTCCTCCATAGCTCCATAGAACAAACTAATATCATCGTCCATGAGCGTGGCCTCTAACTAGGGCTTACTGGCATGTGTCTTCTTTCTTACTGAAGGTTTTTATGGAGAAACCTTCCTCTTTTGTGGTGTTACTATTTCAGTAGGGGGATTTTTCAGCAGTGTAGCTTCACCTCCTCCTTGTTGTTCTCCTTTGTCCCCTCCTCCTTTTCCATTTTTTTTTACTCTCCTCCTCCGAGCGAGCGAGCCAGACCCATTTTCTTCAGAGGCATTTTCCTCCTCATCAGTCTCTATCTCCTAGACTTCTTCCTTCTTTTTCTTCTTCTTTGTCTCATTGCACTGTCTGACAAGCTCAACTCGGGTGACCATGGGGATTCCTATGGTGTCAGTGTCAGAGAGCTTGGCATCAGCAACAAGTACAAGGAATTCCTCCAACCATTCCTTTGTGATATGCTCCATGTATTCATCTATTAGGTTGTACTATGATTGTAACTCTTCCTTGTTCTCATCTTTTCACGTAGTGATATAGATAAAATGTGGATCTACATGAAATTTTTTTATTGGTCTATACCGGTGCAAGGTGCATGATGTCATATGCAGAAATGACTTAGTGGAAACCTTCAGTTGTTGATAATAGGCATGAAACACATCGTTGGACTGCCACTGCTTCAACATATCATTGGTGTACCACAAGGTAGAAAACCTAGCGACCAACGGCTCTAACGGTTCGATCTTCAGAAAGGTGGCTCCTTCATGAATTTTCCAAGTGACAAATGCGATCAAAATGATCAACTAGCTGAAGTGGAACTCGTATCCCAAATACTAAGTTTCGTGGTAGTCTTTCTCCAGTTCATTGACGAGGTAACTCACCCAATTCATCTGCATTCCCTCCACATATTTTCATGTGAGGTCCACCACGAACTCGGTGACCTATGTGGGGTGGGTCTTCCTTACGAGATTTCCAACTATGAGTTGGAAAGTGAGGCACATTGCGCCATCTTGTTTAGAGGATACCTTGTAGCTTTTCTTCCCTTTTTCAACTTTGTCATAAGCTTTCTTCATGCGCTGTGCCAGAGAGTAGTCTGAGGAATTCCTCGGATAAAACTATTGAGGGTCACGTCCCTTCATGCTTAGTCCTATAATTAGGTGGATCAACACCAGATCCACAATAATCCTTTGGTCGAGTCACAGGTATCTGCCATGATAGCACAACAATATGAGTTTAACGCAAGCGTTAACCCCCTGATGGTGGAAAAAATGGAGAATCTTCATCACATTTAGTACAGTGAACTGCGCAAGCTCCTTAATCCATGGCTAGGAGACAAGGCAAGGCTTATTCCTAGTTGACTTTGTTAGGTAGTGGTGGGGTGCTAGCGTAGAATATTTTTTTCTATCACCTAGATTGAATTTGTTGTGCATCAAAAGTGGGATCTTTCCCAATTGACTCCCTACTATGCGTATTCCCTTCGGAATGTACGGCGTGAACATAGTGTACTCATAATCACATGGAATGTTGTCATGGTTAACCACACTAGCCAACGGTGGAATGTACTCTGGTAAGATCGATAGGATATTCTTCACATTATCCAAATCGTCGTGATTCTTACTTTGCTTCTCGGTTGCGGGGTTAACACAGCTAGAACGACATCTAGTCAAAGGGGAAGCCTGCAGTCCCCTGATCGACAATTCCTAGAAACCTTCAGATAACTGTCTTTCAACCATTATCTTCTTGAGGACCTCCTCGATAGACTTCTCTAATGCACTATGTTCGCTCGACATTCTCACTTTTAAACAAATATCTCGAGGTAGACGAATGGACAGGAAAGGTAGACAAATGGATGGCGATGTCTGGCTTCTGATAACACAGTTTGACAAACAATCAATTCTCTTCTTGTCTCAATTAATCATGGGTGGAAAAAACTGGTCTCAATGTAATGTCCGACGGGTTAAATAAGTAGGGCCTCATAATAGATTCTTCCAACAAGTAGGAATGCTTCCATCAATGTGAATTTGCCCATTATGGCCCAGTCTCAATGTCCCAAAAGCGGTCCATCTACCCATAAATGTGTTTTCTATCCATTATGGAGCATCATTCTAATGGGCAGGGTTCCTCCAATGGTCATATATATTCACCAGGGATAAGTCCCATTCTGCGCAGTCCTGTTGTTGCGGCGAGGTTCAAATCCTGTGAACCTGCCTCCTATAAGGTTCCAGTCTGTGAAGTCTTCCATTTGGTATCTATAGATTCCTATATATTTTCTATCTTAGATTTCTTTTTATTGAGCTCCCTTTCCTTCTTTCCTATGATCTGAGTCTCTTTAAATGTTTATGGAATCCTCCTTCCATTCTTATTCTTATCTTCTCCTAGTGTAGTGACTTTGCACTGTTGATGTGCTCTCAAAGGGTTCGAAGCTAATATCCCTTTTCTTATTAATTCTTGGGTTGGTATTCTTCTTTCTTGCATGGATATGTCCTTCAAACCTTCTCTCATTCTTTCAACCTCAACAACTAATTATGTTGCTTCGACTTATCCTCTTGTTCTTCTATTAGTTGATCTATTTTTGTTAAGAACCAAATATCAATATAGCATAGAAAATCCTCAGAAAAAGTACTCAACGCCTTGAAAAAGAGAGAATTTCAGATAATAAGCCTCTTCGAGGGGGAAACCTCCTTTTACCCCACTTAAATGTTCAAGTACAAGATGCTTCAAAATGAAAATGTCTCCTTGGTATATATAGGAGACTAGGAGGTATAATTACAACTAATGGCCTAAAGCCGACATAAATAAAATAACATTACTAATCTAAA
>JASDQU010108315.1:0-15040 GCA_032191745.1 Picea mariana
AAGAAGGAAAATGGCCTTCCCCACATTCCAACAACTTACAATGTGAAATTTTGCTCGGATACGCGGCCCCTAGTGTAGACAGAGGCGCACAAAGCACAGGCATGCGAACATAGTTGAGATAGAAGGTGCATGCACGCAGAGAAAAGTTGTTACCTAAGCACATGCACGCCCGATGCAGTTCTGTGGGGTAAAATACCCACGCACATGTGACAAACGGCCAATAAAGAAAAATCCGGATGGATTCCTCTCAATTATCCCTTGAATTGGATGGTTAGCAGGTCGGCTTAGGCCGATTGGTGCACCTGCAAGTTAAGAAAACTAAAATAAGAGCAAAATAAACCCAAGTGAGGTAGGAATTGATACCTTTATCCCCAGTGGAGTCACCAATATGTTGCACCCTTTTCGTCACCTTGGTGAGCAAATAAGAGGTGCTTGCATGCCCAGTTGGGTCTTACTGAGCATGAAAGCTATAGAGGAAAGAGTTAGAGAAAGAAAAACAAAACTATAAGCAAGAATGAAACTAATACAAACTAAAATCATAAGCATAGGGATATAGAGATAACAAACACAAAAAGACCCATATCACCAATGTTTTTAGGCTGATCTATTGATGAAATCAAAGCACCAAGAAGAAAGGGGACTATGAGTCCCTTCTTCCTCCAAGGGAAGGCTCTTGGACCCTCACAAGCTTTCTCTCCTTACAACAAGAAAAATGAAAATGGTGATGAAAGAACTCCTTTGCAAATCCACTCAATGGAGAGGTCCATTGCTCAATGAAATGGTGTCAATGTGCTCTTGTCAAGGATGGATTCCTTAAAACAATATAGGCAGCATAACATTACTTAGAATTCCTTGAGAAAATGAGGTGCATTCATGGATTTTTATAGCATTGCATTGGGTTATTGTGTAACTGCTTTTTAGTGTGAAAAGAGGCCATTTAGGGCATTATTAGGTCTTTGACCAGCCCACCATTCGGATCCAGCCCGAATTTGGAGGTCAAATCAGCTTGGGAGATGAACCATAAGTGGTTGGGAGGTCGACCACATTCATAAATGCGCCATTTAGCAGGTGCGTGGATTTTTGCGCTAACATCCGTGCATCGTGCGCATATGCGTGCATTCTACGTTCCTGTTCCGTGCACGTGCGCGTGCACCCAACTTCTATAAATTGCTCTTCAGTTTTTCACTACTTTGTATAGTTTTTGACCATTTTTTAATGTTGTGAGATTAATTCAGAGCCATGAATGACTTCATTACTGTTTTGACGATGCTAAGTTCTTGTCGCCATGTGCGAACGAAATTTTAGTGATAACAGTGGTTTTGCAATAGGGGCAGTCTTGAGTCAAGAAGACAGGCCGATAGCATACTTCAGCGAGAAGTTGAATGAAGCGAAAGTGAAATACTCCACTTATGACAAGGAGTTCTATGCTATTATTCAGGCATTGAAGAAATGGAGGCATTACTTGATCCCTAAAGAATTTGTCTTATACAGTGATAATCATGCATTGCAGTTTGTGACTCAACAGGAAAAGTTGAATCAAAGACATGTTAAATGGGTTGAATATATACAGAATTTCACTTTTGTGATTAAACATATTTCTGGTACTGCTAACAAAGTTATTGATGCTTTGAGTAGGAAGTGTTTGCTATTGCAGTAGTTCAGAGTCAAAACATTGGGTTTTGATGATCTCAGGGAGATGTATCAAGCTTATCCATATTTTAAAGAGGCATACGAAGCAACTGAGAATCCAATTCTCAGAGATAGAAGCCAATGGGCAGAATACATGATCCAGGAAGGATTATTGTTTAAAGGTAATCAACTTTGTATTCCAAAATGCTCCATGAGGGAGAAATTGTTGAAGAAGAAACACAGTGGAGGATTGGTCGGACACTTCGGTCATGACAAGACGTTCACAAAGTTGAATGAGTCATATTTTTGGCCAGGAATGTGGGCAGACGTCAAAAGATTCGTTGACAGATGCAGAATTTTCCAGCATTCAAAAGGCAAGAGGCAGAATGCAGGATTTTATCAACCATTTCCCATACCTGAGAGGTCATGGGATGTAGTCAGCATGGAATTCATATTGGGGTTGCCAAGAACACAAAGAGGGTTTGACTCAATCTTTGTGGTAGTGGATAGATTTTCCAAGATGGAACATTTCATTCCATGCCAGAAAACCAGTGACGCAACTCACATTGCGAATATGTTTTTCAAAGAATTCATTCGATTTCATGTCTTACTAAGAAGCTTAGTTTCGGATCGAGACAATAAGTTCATAGGAAAATTTTGGAGGACCTTATGGAAGAAGTTGGGAACTAACTTGTCGTTCAGTTTGGCTTATCATCCTCAAACAGATGGACAAACAGAAGCGGTGAACAGAAGTCTGGGAGACTTGTTGAGAAGCTTGGTGATAGAACACCACAGCCAGTGGGACAACATATTACCACATGCGGAGTTTACTTATAACGACTCAGTCAACAAAAGCATGGGATAGAGTCCATTTCAAATTGTCTATGGCATGCAACCAAGAGGAATTTTTGAGTTGAGAGATTCAGAATAGACTGTGACTTGGAGCACTAGTGCAAAAGATTTCACAGAAGAGATGAAGGAACTTCACAACCAGGTGAAGGAACGATTGTAGAGTTCGAGCCAGGAATATAAGAGGAGAGTAGATTAGCACAGAAGACAAATTTAGTTTGAAGTTGGTGATTTTATCCTCACACTTTTGAGGAAGGAAAGGTTCCCGAGAGGAACATATAATAAACTGAAAAATGAAGAAAATCAGACCATGCAAGGTCTTGAAGAAATTTGGGGGGAATGCTTACGAGATTGAATTACCCGATGGCATCGAAATTTATCTGATATTCAATATCTCAGATTTGTACCCTTACAAAGATGATGAAGCAAGGAAAGGAAATGAACAGCCAAAGGTCCAATGGACAAAGCAGATGCCAGTTGCAGAGAAGCCGTAGATGGAGTGCATACTGGACAAAAGGGTTAGCAAAAAGACTAGGCGAAAGCAATACTTTGAGTATTTGGTCAAATGGAAGGGCCATCTAGTTGAATATGCCAGCTGGGAGAACAAACTTGAAATACAAAAGCATGGACAAACCGTGCGCGAGCTCATGGACAGGAGCCCATGAAAATTTTTAGGCGAGGGAGTATGATGCAAGAGCATCTCAAGCGAGCTAGCGCGGAGATAAAAGACAGCTGGAAAAACACCCAACGTAAATTTTGAAATGACTTGAAACATTAATGAAGTCATCAAATGGAGGCACACTTGTATAATGTAAAAGTACCTTGAGTAATCCACTCCCGTCCTTAGTAGATAGAAGGCATTTATAGTAGTTAATGAAGGAAGATAGAATTTAATTCTAGATTAGACAGTTTTAGAGCGCAAGAGGGAAATGGGATATAGACACCCTCATTGTTTATTGTAACATAGAATAGGAGGATGTCAATTGAGAGCATAGAGCATAGAGAAGAAGAAGTAGAGAGCCATGTAGAAGAATTCCATGTACAAAAGTTCTAGATTAATACAAAAGGGGCTTTGATTCAGACTCATGGTGTTCAAATATTCTCTGTGTATCCACTATTGAATTTTGTGCTCATGAATGTTTTACTCTTTCTGTCATGCATTTCCTATTTGTGCTATGTGTGTATGAATTCTTGTTGAATGTCTGAAATCTAAGAGAGAGAGAGAGAGTAAGGGAAATGAGTTTCAATTATTTCTCTATCTGAGCAAGAGTTCATGTAAGGAGTGCAGTTGAATTGACCGCAAGGAGTGCATTAACAAAGGGTTCAGGGGTTTGTCTCTGAAAGCTCGGGAGAGATAACAATTGTTCTCATTTTCTCAGAAGTGCAACTAGGCACAGGAGCCGTGCAAGGAGTGTGCGGGCCGAGTAAAGTCTCAGAGTTTGCGAACCTGAGAAATTATTGAAGGACTATTGCTGCAGGGAGTGCATAGAGTTGTAGGACTTCAATTCATTGAAGTAATTGAAGAATTTGCTGCAAGGAGTGTGTGCAAGAGTCTTCTTTAAGACTCGGAGTTGGAGAAAGCTCAGGAGGGATAGAGTCTTCACAGTTTCCAAAGAAAATCACACAAGGTTGTGTTGCAGGAGGTTAAGTTATGTGGCAAACCATTTTATCAAATTTACAGAAGTTCTCAGAAGGGAGAACGGACGGTCGAAATTCTCCGTGGAGAATTCCCGAAGTCCCGCGAACCGTCAGATTTCACAGAGTAGCAGGTGAGTTATGGCGAAGTGTTTTTAAAGGGTTCAAGCTCAGGAGAGACAGAGCCGTAGATCCAAGCCAACAAGGGCCATTAGATTTTCCTGAGGATTTCCATTTTGGGGTTTCAGAACTTGGGGGACTGAAAGCCTTGTATCAGGACTCATGGAATCGCGAAGTGCGAAGTCCTGAAAAGGTGGAAAGTCCAGTTGTGGGACCAACACCGGAAATCGTGTCGGAGTTTGACATTTCGGGATTTCAAGAAATAGAAAGTCGGGATTTCGGAGGTCGTGGAGCAGAGTTTCATGACATCGCAACTCACAAACTCATGATAGACGAATAGCCAAAATTGACATCGGGATTTGGGAATTCGGGGTTTGCATTGAAAAGAGATTTTGGTATCAAGAGTCTCGAGCTCTCGATACGCGAAAATCGTGCTGACCGTTGGATCAAGAGGGAATCATAGCCATTGATTTCTTTTGGTGATCGAATATTGGAGTTCCTTAATTTGGGTTTCAGAGGTCTGCAAGATAAGACACTTGATTACGGATTCGCGAAATCATGAAATACGATCTCTCTAAGTGTAAAGGGGGAATTCCTCAAGGTTATTTGTGGGTGCAGATTTCCCAAAAGGGAAATAGAAGAGCCAATTGTTGAAATCTCTTCGGACCAGTGGAAGAGGAAAGATCCTGTGTAGATGGACTACCGACCTGGGGGTTGGGAGGGCTGCGTCAATCTTAGCCAAAGATCCCATCATGAAATGTGAGTCGTAGATCTCACAATTCAAAGATTCGTCACTTTAGGAAAAATTAACCCTTGTGTCTCCACAAGTAGAAATCCTCGAAGATACAAAGTCCTGGAGTGAATCTACACCGTAGATCACTCGGAGGGTGTGAGCCATTGGATCTGTGAGTGATTTGATGATTTGAAACTCTAGGAGAAATTGGTTGTGGTTGCATGGAGTGGATAATTCCTCGAAGTCCCGAATTCCTAAGTAAATATTGACCATTGATTGTTGGGTACACGTGTCCATATATTTCCAAGTATTTGGAAATTTGACTATCCAAAGGATTTTGGGTGAAATTTATTTTGATGTGAAAAGTCCCAAATCTCTGAAGTATCGGAGTTAATCCTAGCCATTGATCAAAGGAGAGTATCATCTGTAGATCACCTCCCTTCGCAAATTCGAAGTTTGATAGTTCATGAGTGTGGTGGTCATCTAGAGTGAGAAGCCTCGAAGCTTGAATCCTGGAGTCCCAGATTTGATCTCAGCTGTAGATCAAGGAGAAAAGTGTGGAGCATTGATCATAAGTACAAGGATAGGGAATTTTTGGCACTCTGAAACTTTTCCACTTCGGATACTACTAGAGACTAGGAAAAGCCCCGAAGTGTCAAAGTCGCGAAGTGCCAAATACATGAACTATTAAAGCCATGAAGTGTAAAGACATAGTACATGAAATCATGTAGGCTGTCAAATATGGAGCAGAGGAATGTGGACTGTCCATTTGATTGATGATGTATCATAGGCCACATGAAAGGGGTGTCGTGTGGGGACACATGTATCCAACATTCAGTACCTTTTGGACCCCAACCTGTTCTTTTTTTGTGACACATGGAACAAATGCCATGGGTTCATGTCACCATAGGTGACATCATCATGCCATGTCATCTCTAGGAGTATGGCCTCCTGAGGTTTCCAACGTCTCTACCACTGGAAGTGTCGAAGATTGAAGTCACAAATTCTCTTAGACCATTGATATAAGTTCCTATTAGGACTTTTGTCAACTGTTAGATCAAGTGGTGGAAGGATGGAATAAGCACTATGGAAGATATCACTCCGGGGGAGTTGAATGAATCAAGAGTTGAAATGTCTTGGAGTCCCAGAACATAAAAGTTCTGAACTAATTAAAGATTTCCCATCCCAGCACCTGATTAAGTCACATTCATTGATCTCGTTGAATCCTTTAGGTGGGGTGGGATCATGGGATTGTCCCATCAATGAGAGATTAAATCTCTACCTTCTGATATGCTAGTGGAGCTAATATAAGGGTTTTGGTGAAGTTTTACTTTGGGAGAAGTGGAATATTGAAATGGGGAAATATCCAAAGATCTAAGTCTAGAGGACTTGGTTCAAATGTTGGTCTCATGATAAGGTAAAGGGGTTGAGGCACAAAGGGCATAAAACTAACCAAGCCCTTAGACATTTTGTGAACAAGTTCATGTGTAGAATAATAAGAGAAAAGCACTAAGGGAACATCGTTAGAGTGGATAAGCCAATGGTTTCGAGCAGTGGTCACATGAAAGTGGTTTGAAGGAAGCACCTGTGTAGAATTCAAATCCTCACATTCATTGATCTCGTTGAATCCTTTAGGTGGGGTGGGATCATGGGATTGTCCCATCAATGAGAGATTAAATCTCTACCTTCTGATATGCTAGTGGAGCTAATATAAGGGTTTTGGTGAAGTTTTACTTTGGGAGAAGTGGAATATTGAAATGGGGAAATATCCAAAGATCTAAGTCTAGAGGACTTGGTTCAAATGTTGGTCTCATGATAAGGTAAAGGGGTTGAGGCACAAAGGGCATAAAACTAACCAAGCCCTTAGACATTTTGTGAACAAGTTCATGTGTAGAATAATAAGAGAAAAGCACTAAGGGAACATCGTTAGAGTGGATAAGCCAATGGTTTCGAGCAGTGGTCACATGAAAGTGGTTTGAAGGAAGCACCTGTGTAGAATTCAAATCCTCTACTAGTTAAAGGAGTTGTGGACTATTTCGAAAATATCCTTTTGCAAAACTAAAAAAGGGGATGAAAGTGATTTTTTGAGAAGCCATAACTTTCAGTTGAGATATCATATTGGGGAAAGAATACAACCATTGAAGATATTAATCAGAGGAGAATGACCTTTAATTATTCTAATTTGGATAAATGTGATATAGTTCTTCATGAGTTTAGCGTAAAAAGTACTTGTAACATTAATTGGCGGATTTCTATAATATGTATAATTCTAACAAAAATTGTTGCTTGCAGATTTGGCAAGATTAGAGATTTAATTGGATCAATTCCATTCTAGGCTTGGATATCATAGTTATGGAAGAATTAAATAGATTGTAGAAGTTGGTTGAGGAAACAAAGAACTAGAAGAAAAATAATGAAAAGTGGATAAAGAACTCAAGAATAGTGGAACAAAAGTATCAGTCAACAACTACAGGATCATAATGAATTGTAAATACAAAAGAAATAATCCTCACATAGGACATGAAACTAGCAGGTGAATAATGTCATTAATGGGCGTAGAAAGGAAAACTATGACTCCATAGCCTTGAAGGTAGAGATGTGTAGACAGTTGCAAAGCTTGAGGTGAAAGAGAACAAAGAAATTAAGAGGTTGTGTGTGAATAATATCTATCTGTCAAGCATAGGATTTCAAGGGAAGGATTTATTAGATATGACTTATCTACTTGTCTAAAAGTGATCAGTGAAAGAAATCCACTTTTGATATCAGAGATCACAGTAGAAGCAGGATGCCAATGCAGAGAAATTGGAGAGAGAACAATGAATTCTCTTTCACTTGAAAAGTGTCACTGAATGAAAAGAGACTTCCATTCAGAATGGTATTAAGTGTGAAAGGTATGGTTCCAAAAGGAAATGTTAAGGAAGTAACCTAATGGACAACTAGGAGTAACATTTTTTTGCTCAAGAATGTTGTGGCAGGAAGGTGATGGAATGTCCTAAGATACTTCATTCGAAGGTGTTGAAATGCTTCATAAAGATAAATTTTGGATAGGACTGCCTAGGAGAGGTTGCTCAAAATATAACACATTGGTTGGATTGCAGAATGGGGAAGTAGAACTTCTTTAGAAAGTGTTCATATGATGGAACAATAGTGTAGATGAGAAGAATGGGAACACACAAGGAAACAAGGATATGAAAAAATTCAAGGAAAACCAACTAAAAGATAAATGAATTTAAACAAATAAGTGAATTAAAACAGAAATGCACTATAGTGCATGAGGCATATAATGAAGTGAGAAGGAATATGCATTATTAGGCATGTTGACAGTAAATGCTTGGTGCATATGGATGTGTAATTGTACATATGCACATGCTTCTAATGCATATAACTTTATTGTGAACTTAGAATAGTTTGTTATTATGAAATAATGATGTTATGGAAATTGAGTATGACTAATGATGGATTATGTATTCAGGAAAAATGATTTAGTATGGTTAAATATGTAGATGTTGTTGTTGCTTATGGTTTCTATCTATGTGAAGACCAATGAGGGTGGTAGGAATGGTGATCAAAATGATGAAGGAGGAAGTCTGCGAGACTCTATAAATACCAGTTGATCAGGTAACATCAAGTAGGTTGATAACAACCATCTAGGTATGCATTTATTGCATATATGTTGAAGGGAATTGAGGTAAGAATTCCCTCAATTAATTTTTCAATATTAAATTGATATGCAATGGCCAAAGGCCTAGAGTATGTAAATGTTGTTGATGCTAGAATGCATTTAGATAAAATGTTAGTTGCATATTGTTTTATGATTGGTTATGGGATCATAACCATGTCAATACATGAGACATACTCTTGATATAACAATAAATATCCATAGAGTTAGTCATGTGTGAGACCATGAGATGGTTGGATATGGAAGGTATATATAGCTATGTGAGTACTCAATGGTATCTACTGTATATTTGATATTTGGACTCCAACATCTTTTCCAACACTAAAGAGAAATTAAGAATTATATTCTTGGTGTTGTGTTTGGGTTGAAAAGGAAGGCACACAAGTAGTGAGGCAAGCAGTAGGAAGTTTGTGGATGATGTGTTGAGGCATTGGCCAGACCATCCAAATCACCTTTGTGAATGCATGGCATATTTATGTGGTTATTATGTAGTCAATGGAGGAATGTAGACTGTCCATTTGATTGATGTTATGTCATAGGCCACATGGAAGGGGTGTCATGTGGGGACACATGTCATTGAGATTCAATACCTTTTGGACCCCAACCTGTTATTGTTTTGTGACACATGGCACACATGCCATGGGTTCATGTCACCATAGGTGACATCAACATGCCATGTCATCTTCAGGAGTATGGCCTCCAGGGGTTTCCAACGTGTCTACCACTAGAAGTGTCGAAGACCAAAGTCATGAATTCACTTAGACCGTCGATATAAGTTCCTATTGGGACTTTTCTCAACCATTAGATCAAGTGGTTGAAGGATGGCGTGAGCACTATGGAAGATATCACTCCAGGGGAGTTGAATGAATCAAGAGTTGAAATGTCTCAGAGTCCCGGAACGTCAAAGTTCTGAACTAATTAAAGACCACCCATCCCAACACCTGATTAAAGCCTCCAGATGGGGTGGGATCGTCCCATCAAAAAGAGATTAAATCTTGACCTTTTGATATGCTAGTGGAGCTAATCTAAGGGTTTTGGTGAATTTTTATTTTGGGAGAAGTGGAATATTGAAATGGGGGAATAGCCAAAGATCTAAGTCCGGAGGACTTGGTTCAAATGTTGGTCTCATGATAAGGTAAAGGGGTTGAGGCACGAAGGGCATAGAACTAACCAAGCCCTTAAACATTTTTTGAAAAAGCTCATGTGTAGAATAATAAGGGAAAAGCATTAAGGGAGCATTGTTAGAGTGGATAAGTGTTGGCCCTTGGATATGGAAGCAAGCAAAGATCAAGGAAGAAATGGAAAAATACGAACTTTGCGCAAGACACAGTGACTGTTATTGGGTCGAAGTGAGAAAAAGAGAAGAAAAGATGGAGCGAAGTCTGAGAAAGCAAGAAGTTGGATGAGGAGATCAAGAATGATAGATAGGAAAGAAAGAAGGATTATGGACAAGTCAATAATTGGAAAAATCCATCGTTGGATGATTTGGAGCACCATGCGAGAAGAAAGGAAAGATAGGCTGGCAAATCCCAAAAAACGTGGGTCAAGTTGACCTAGGGTTTTAGACACCTAGGGTTTTTACACCTAGGTTTCGGCCTAAGGATGTCGGTGAAGTGATTGTACTGTATAAATAAAGGTCATGAGGGCCTAGTTTGGGTTGGTACAGTATTGCTGTCGATTTAGTGGTATTGTTGTGAGATATTACTATGGTGTGAGAGAAAGAGGCGCTGAGTGTGAGAGATTTATGGTATTGTAAGATCTTCAGCTGGGTGTGAAGATCAACCCTGCAGCTGGGTGTGCAGGAAGGGGAGATAAAGAGAGGAGAAGAGAAGAGATATGCTAGCTAAGAGCGTAGACAAGAACTGTATGTTTCTTCCTAATATATTATAAAGCACAGTTCTATGGACATTACCCTAGATAGAGGGTGAACCACACCTATTTTGTGTTATATGTGATTGGTATTTTATCTCTATCATTGATATACTATGATTGTATTACTATTTTAGATATGATAAGTAGATGTGCAGAATAGATCTAAGTCGATAAGTGATATATGAATGTTGTGTTCTTCCCGTGTTAGATCCACTTGAAATTCGCCTTGGTTGTAGAGTGGCTAGCTAGATTAGGAGATACCTAGTTCAAGATTTGATCTAGAGCTCTTGTGGTTTGGATGAAGAAGTTGATCAAGAAGGTCAAAAGAGATGATGATGTCGTATCATGAGAAATAGATCACTGGTTTGATAGCACCATTGGAGGGTACATCACAGAGTTTGTTGTTGATTGAGTAGAGTCATACAACCAAGTTGAGAGATATTTCTTCAAGGGACCCAGAGGAAAATTTTTACAATTCCTGAAGTTGAGACTCAAGATGCTATTGCATGAGAAGAAAATCTCGAAGATACAGTAGATTGGTCGGATCTAGAAAGGCTAATGTTCAAAAATTCAGACAGTGATAGTGACATAGAAGCTGGACATATGCGTAATGGGAAAATGTTTAGAGAAGTTCACCTTGCAAACATGTTCAAGAAGAACTACGGGGAGGAAGGTTTCTATAGTGGAGAAGAGGCAAGTCTGATGGACAAAGAGAATCTAGAACCTACCGGGACAGAGGAAGGGAAAGCCAAAGAGCTTCGTCGGGAAGAACCTGAAACTTTAGAAATTGTGCAGACCATTGAAGTAAGTCATGTTATCCCTCTTATTGATTCAGTAGTATTAAGTAATCAGAGTAATCCTAGTCACCAAAGTGTCTAGATTACTGTCGATAGTAGTCCACCACACATTCAATGAAGAACCCTAGGAATATCTATGGCAGATGAGATGAGGCTTCCTATTTTTATTGGAGATGGATCTGAATATCTTGATCAGCACTGGTTCATATGTGAAGCTATATGGAATATTAAAAATGTCAACGATGAAGCTGTCAAAAGAACACAGTTCAGTAGCACTCTAAGGGACTGTGCACTGAGTTGGTACATGAAACTTGTTCAGGGACATGCACAACCTAAGCCACTAAATCAAATTAAGAATGCGTTGATTGCAGAGTTCAAGAAACCCCAGTCAGAGTCACAATGTATCACAAAAATGAAAGAGATCAAGAAGAAGGTGGATGAACCTATTTGGGAATTCGATCAGAGATTCAAAACCTTAACATGTCGTTTGACTTTTCAGATCCCAGATGAACAAAAAAAAGAATGGTTCATTGCTTCCCTCTTAACACACATCAGAGTTCCCCTGATGCAACATAAGATTTCTTCGTAGCCTAAGGCGTTGGAGATCATCATGAAGTTAGAATCAACCCCTATGAGAGAATCCAGCTCAGGTATGAATTAGATATTGAGTCAGCTAACTAGTTTGTCTCTGCAGGTCAAAGATATGAAGAAAGAGAAGGGAAAAGATAAAAGAGAAGACATTTGGTGTGTCAGATGCATATCATAAGGCCATGATAAGGAACACTGTCCCCTATTCAATGAATACTTGGATTCTAGATCTCCGATCCCTTTGAAGCTAGTCACCTTACCTTGGTGCAAGGTATACAAAAACAAACATTGCCCCGGTGAGTGCTACTACATGCAAAAGTATGTTCAGACACCTACAAATTTGTATGGCATGTTTTGTAAGTCTGTAGGACATGATGATAGATATTGTAGGTCTTACAATATCATGCATGAAAGGTCAAGAGACATATACAAGATTCAAGGTGAATTACAGTAAGAAGGAAACACTATGCAGTATAACTCTCCTCGGAGAGGAAAGTTCAATCTTCGCGGTGGATTCAGAAGAAGAGGAAGAGGAGGAAGAATGGGTCGAGGCCATGGAA
Organism: Picea mariana; assembly: GCA_032191745.1. Lineage (NCBI taxonomy): Eukaryota > Viridiplantae > Streptophyta > Pinopsida > Pinales > Pinaceae > Picea > Picea mariana. The sequence goes on from JASDQU010108315.1 coordinate 12,463, forward strand.
ATATAATCTATTATAACTGCTTACAACCAGGACACCTCGCAAGGGATTTTCAAAACCCTTGTACCACTTGCAACTACTGCAACTCGTTTGAACATGTTATAGAAGATTGTCCTGTGCTGCTAGCTAAGCTTCAGGAGAGACGATGACCTCAACAGAACCCGCAAGTGAAACTGATATATGATGAGCCTCACAGAGAATACCCTAGATTCACTATTATAACAAGAGGCATTGTTACAGGAGAAGACAGACTGACCCAACGGAAGATTACATAAGACTTAGCGATCAGGAAAGCTACAGAGAAGACACAAATATTTGATGCAAAGAAAGAAAGACAAATTTTTGAGGAAGCAAGAAACAAATTCAGAGGAGACCAAGGTTCTTCTTCAAAGACAAGACCAGAAGTGAGAGAATATGGAATTCCTTTAGCATTTGATCAGTCTGCTTCACCAAAATAAGGAAAAGAGGTAAGCAAGCTCATAGAATTTTTGTATACTTGTTTTAAGTTGATTCAGGATGAAAGTGTTGTACAAGAGTTACAAAATTTGATCAGAAAATATGAGCTAGGAAGGATAGACCCCTTATTGAATAGGGTAGTAAACCAAATTTGTAAGAAGAGAAGGAAAAATAAGGAATTACATTTGAATGCTCAAATAGGAGAGTATGAGATAGACTATGTAGTCCTCGACTTAGGGTCGGAAGTCAATGTCATGACAAAGAAAAACTGAGCACTGATGGGAAAACCAAAGTCGATCTATTCCCTATCAAGCTTAGGATGGCTAATCAGCAAATTCTAAGCCCTTTTGGCAGATTAAAAAATGTCCCTGTGGACATTGATGGAGTAAGAACATTTGTAGATTTTGAGGTAATTGAAATAGTTGATGATAGTTTTCCTTACCCTGCACCCTTAGGAATTGATTGGGCCTTTAATAATTCCACTATGGTTGATTTAAATAATAGATGTATCACTTTTGAAAAATATGGCCTTAGGGTCATTGCACCTTTAGATCCAGATGAAGTTCAGCGATACACATAACCTATTAGAGAAGAAAACCATGCAGGGTGCTTTTAGGGGATAAATTTCGCTCATGGGATAATTTCCCAAAGTTTTTCCCAAAAAACAATTCGTTATTCTAAAAATTATTTTCCCAAATTCTATAGGATAAAATTATTTTACCTTAAAAATTGCCAAAATGTTATACAAACTATATAAAATCCTTTGAAATTTGAATATTTTTACAAAAATATCGCCAAACAGTTATATTTGGCATATGAAGGATTAGTAAGATTCACTAAGGTTTATACAAATTAAAATAAATTTCCATCCTTAAAATCATTCTTGACGCATATGCCCTGGAAAACATATATAACCTAACAACGAGACAATAGGATTACATTAATCCTACAGCTGATGGGAACCTAAGCTCGAGAAGTGATATCGCATGTTCATCAGACTGAAAAGAAGCACTAGAGAACTGGCAGAATAAGATGTATGAGGTATCTACAAGAAGATGTGCTAGACTAACCAGAGAAGTTCGATGGATTAGAACAACCATAAGTAACTTACCCACCTTTGATGGTCTAAATCCTTTAAAAACCTTCTTGTCGGACTTGGAAGAAAGTGTACCAATGCAACAAACACTGTTGGCAATGGATGAGGCCCTGAAAGCCACACCAACAACATGGCGGGGGGAACACAAAAGTAACATTACATATTGGATACAGTGTCATACCCTGATGACAATGCGCTTCTCAACACAAGTAGAAGGCTATGAAGTTCGATACACAGGTCGAAATTGCCCAAAGGACAATGTGCAAAGCTGTGAGGAATCCTGGAGCAACACCCCTCAAGAGTAGTGGGTGCACAAATTCATCAACACATTGGACATGACACCTATTAGCTGGTACCTTCAAGTAGAGTTGCGCCTCATCACTATAGATTGGCAAGGTATGACTCCGAATTTTGTAACCACCTTCTTATTTGAAAGTCAATATCCATCACTAGATCAAGAATTACAGATTGTGAGATAGAAAGTATTTGAGGAGGCATCTATCCTTCCTTTGGAACAAGAAGAGGACAAATGTATTGTGCCTCTCCAGAAACTGCAAGGTTGTTACAACATCAATGGCGATAAGGATAATCTGAGGAAGGTGAACATCACAGAAACAAAAGACCAAAGAGATGTGGAAGGACCAGGATTTGAGCTACCATTTCTTGGACAACTAATTAATATTAAGAAGGTCAACATTGGAACAGAGCAGACACCAAAGTTTGCAAATGTCAGAGATTATTGGGATGTTGCTACCATTGACAAAATTACAGAGTTATTGCATGAATATCAGGACTTGTTTCCAACCAAATTCACTGATATGAAGGGCATTAAAGGGCCTATGGGAGAGATGAGGATTCCTTTAAATCTAGATGCAAGACCAGTCAAATAGATACCTTATAGACTAGACCCTAAATATAAGGAGAAAGTGAAAATTAAGCTTGACAAAATGTTGGAAGCAGGGATTATAGAGCTTGTCTAAGAGTTAGAGTGGATAAGCCCTATGGTGGTACAAGACAATAATACAAGAG
>JASDQU010108315.1:15060-39602 GCA_032191745.1 Picea mariana
AATAGATACCTTATAGACTAGACCCTAAATATAAGGAGAAAGTGAAAATTAAGCTTGACAAAATGTTGGAAGCAGGGATTATAGAGCTTGTCTAAGAGTTAGAGTGGATAAGCCCTATGGTGGTACAAGACAATAATACAAGAGAGATCAAGATATGTGTAGATCTTAGGAAGTTGAATGATGCTTGTTTGCATGACCCCTTCCCTACACCATTCACTGACAAAGAGTTAGATAATGTGGGAGGACAGGAAGTATATTCTTTTACAGATGGATTTTTAGGATACCATCAGATATGGATTGCCAAGGAAGATCGCCATAAGACCACATTTGCAACAAAGTGGGGATCCTATCCATATACAGTGATGCCATTTGGATTGAAGAATGACCTAGCCATGTTTTCCAGGGTGGTGGTCGAAGCATTCAAGGAATTTTTGCATAAATTTCTAGAAGCATATTTTGATGATTGGGCTATTTTTAGTTTATTGAAAAAACATATTAAATATCTAAGGCTAATGTTGGATAAATGCAAGCAGTGTCAAATTTTTTTGAATCTGAAGAAATGCATTTTCTTTTCACCATTTGGAGTTTTGTTAGGTCATAGTGTATGCAAGAAAGGATTGCTGGTAGATCCATCCAAAATTGACATTATAGTTGATCTACCCCCTCCTACTTCAATTAAACAACTGCGCACTGTGCTGGGACACATGGGATATTACAGGAAGTTCATCAAAGGATATTCTCAAATAACAACACCCATGGAAAAAATGTTGAAGAAGGATTGTCAGTTTAGTTGGACAAAAGAATGCCAACAGAGATTCGACACACTGAAACAGAAAATGGTTATTGCGCCCATTCTAGTTTTCCTAGATTGGACCAAGGAGTTTCATGTGCATGTCGATGGATATTCCATTTCTTTAGGAGCTATGGTAGCATAGCTGAGAGAAGGAGATATTAACCACCTGTTAGCCTTTGATAGCATGAAGCTATAAACTGCTGAGATTAATTACACCAACACTAAGTGAGAAGGGTTAGCCATGGTGTATTCATTGCAAAAGTTTCACCACTACTTGTTGGGAGGACACTTTAAAATTTTTACTGATCACTCCACACTGAAATACCTAGTCAACAAGCGAGTGTTAGGGGGAAGAATATGTAGATGGCTTCTACTATTTCAAGAATATGACTTTGAGATCATAGTAAAGCTAGGGAGGATGAACAAAGGTCCTCACCACTTGTCAAGGTTGGAACATGGAGAAGAGATGACCAATTTAGAGGATGCATTTCCGGATTCAAAGCTACTGGCCATTAGAAATATTGATGACCACTTTGCAGAGATAGTCCAGTATCTATCAATAGGAATGCCACCTAGTGAGTACAAAATTCCTCATAAGAAACAACTAGTAGTGTGCGCTACAGATTTCTCACTGATAGTCAGACATATATACAATATGGGACTTGATGAGATATTGAGAAGGTGTGTTATGGAGGTATAATGACCACTAATCCTTGCATAAGCTCATGAAGGCATCATAGGAGGAAATTGTGTAGGAAAAAAAACTGTGAAGAAGGTTCTAAGAGTTGGCCTTTGGTGGCCGACCTTACACAAAGATGCTAAAGACTATTCCAGATCCTGCGATGTATGCCAAAGAGTTGGGCAAACATCCAGAAGAGATGAAATTCCATTGGCACCATAACTAACCCTACAAGCATTTGAGAAATGGGCCATTGACTTCGTTGGACCTATAAATACACTAGGAAAGTGTACAGGAGCAAGGTACATAATTATTGTGATAGAGTACTTGACTAGATGGGTAGAAGCAAGAGCAGTCAAGGACTGTAGTGCCACTACAGATGCATGCTTCATATTTGATGACATCATAACTAGGTTTTGATGCCCAAAGATCCTTATGAGTGATCAAGGAACACATTTCATCAATAAGACAGTTGAAGCCCTGACTGAGGAATTTGTAGTCCACCATCAGAAGAGCACACTGTACCATCCACAAGCAAATGGGACAGTTGAAGCATTCAATAATATCTTGGAGATAATGTTGATGAAGATTTGCAGTGTGAATAGGGATTATTGGGATTTAAGAGTACCAGTAGTATTATGGGCCTATAGGACCACTTGCAAGAAACTAACAATGCATACCCCCTTCAAGTTGGTATATGGTCTTGAAGCTATTGTTCCAATGGAATATCTGGTACCAAGCCTAAGAATTGTTGCCTTTACAGATATGGATGACCCTGGGCTATTCAAGAGAGTCTTGCATAGTTGGTTGAATTAGAGGAAGACAGATCTATTGCAGGATTCCATCAATAAGTACATAAGGAAAGAGAGAAGGCCTACCATGATAGGGACATTAGGAAGAAGGCATTTAAACAAGGTGATCTAGTACTGGTATATGACAGCAAGTTCATCAAACATCCTGGGAAGTTTAGAATGCATTGGCTAGGGCCATATGTGATTGCTTATGTTACAGAGGGAGGAGTTGTGCAATTGAAGACTCTGAATGGGGAGTGGAAGGAATGATTAGTGAATGGGAGTCGACTGAAGTTGTATTATGAAAACCAACTGCGTCATATCTCTTAGTAGAAGCATAAAGAAACGGGTCTAGGTACTAGGTGTAGTTGAAACTAGGTATGAGACATAGAAAAGATAGTCTACACAAGGAAAGGCATGGAGCAGAAAGCAGAGGCTCCACTGCGCAGTCAGGAGTCGAAGAAAAAGAGGGAGCTCGGATCTAAAGTGCCTTCGGAAGAGTCATAAGTGAGTTTCGGGGGCCTGTTGGCCCTTGGGTATGGAATCAAGCTAAGATCAAGGAAGAAAAGGAAAAATGCGAACTTCGCACAAGACACAGTGACTGTTATTGGGTCGAAGTGAGAAAAAGAGAAGAAAAGATGGAGCAAAGTCTGAGAAAGAGAGTGGTTGGATGAGTAGATCAATAATGACAAATAAGCAAGGAAGAAGGATCATGGACAAGTCAACAAGTGAAAAAAGACACTGTTGGATTCTTTGGAGCACCGCATGAGAGGAAAGGAAAGACAGGTTGGTGAATCCCAGAAAACATGGGTCAAGTTAACCTAGGGTTTTAGACACCTAAGGTTTTGGTATCTAGGGTATTATCACCTAGGTTTCGACCTAAGGATGTCGGTGAAGTGATTGTAATGTATAAATAAAGGTCATGAAGGCCTAGTTTGGGTTGGTACTTTGGGTTGGTATGATATTGTTGTCGATTTAGTGGTATTGTTGTGAGGGATTACTGTGATGTGAGAGAAAGAAGCACTGAGTGTGAGAGCCTTATGGTATTGTAAGATCTTCAGCTGGGTGTGAAGATCAACCTTGTAACTAGGTGCATAGGGAGGGGAGAGAAAGAGAGGAGAAGAGAATATATCTGCTAGCTAAGAGTGCAGACAAGAACCGTATGCTTCTTCCTAATATATTATAAAGCACAGTTCTGTGGATGTATCCCTAGAGAGAGGGTGAACCATGTATATTTTGTGTTATGTGTGATTGGTATTTTATATTTGTCATTGATATACTGTGATTGTATTACTATTTTAGATCTGATAAGTAGATGTGCAGAATAGATCTAAGCCGATAAGTGATATATGAATGTTGTGTTGTTCCTGTGTTAGATCCATTTGATATTCCCCTTGGTTGTAGACATCCCTATCCTACAACCCTCTCATAACTGCTTCGGGTTCGACTGCATCTACTTTGCAGGTGTTGCCAAAAGGGCCAGTAGTTAGGGCTTGTTGGTGCACTCTTGGAGTTGAACCCTCGGTCTGCCCCTGTGCCAACAATAAGCCAGTGGTTTCGAACCGTGGTCACATGGAAAGTGGTTTGAAGGAAGTGCCTGTGAATAATTCGAGTTCTCTACCAGTTAAAGGAGTTGTGGAGTATTTCGACAATATCCTTTTGCAAAACAAAAAAAGGGAATGAAAGTGATTTTTCAGGAAGCCATAACTTTCAGCTGAGATATCATATTGGGGAAGGAATACAACCATTGAAAATCTTAATCAAAGGAGAATGACCTGGAATTATTCTAATTTGGATAAATGTGATATAGTTCTTCATGATTTTAGCATAAAAAGTACCTATAACATTAATTGGCAGATTTCTATAATATGTATAATTCTAACAAAAATTGTTACTTACATATTTGGAAGGATTAGAGATTTAATTGGATATCATAGTCATGAAAGCATTAAATAGATTGTAGAAGCTAGTTGAGGAAACAAAGAACTACAAGGAAAATAATTAACAGTGGATAAGTAACTCAAGAATAGTGGAACAAAAGTATGTGTCAACAACTACATGATCAGAATGAATTGTAAATACAAAATAAATAATCCTCACATAGGACATAAAACTAGCAAGTGAATAATGTCATTAATGAGCATAGAAAGGAAAAGTATGGCTCCATATCCTTGAAGGTAGATATGTGTAGACAGTTGCAAAGCTTGAGGTGAAAGAGAACAAATAAATTAAGAGGTTGTGTGTGAATAAGATCTATGTGTCAAGCATAAGAGTTCAAGGGAAGGATTTATTAGATATAACTTATCTACTTTTCTAAAAGTGATCAGTGAAAGAAATCCACTTCTGATATCATAGATCACAGCAGAAGTAGGATGTCAATGCAGAGAAATTGGAGAGACAGAAATGAATTCTCTTTCACTTGAAAACTGTCACTGAATGAAAATAGACTTCTATTGGGAATGGTATTAAGTGTGAAAGGTATGGTTCCAAAAGGAAATGTTAAGGAAGTAACCTAATGGAAAAGTAGGAGTAACAATATTTGATTCAAGAATGTTGTGGTGTTAAAGTGTCCTAAGATACTTCATTGCAAGGTGTTTAAATGTTTCATAAAGGTAAAATTTGGATATGACTACCTAGGAGGGGTTGCTCAAAATATAGCACATTGGTTGGATTCTAGGATGGGTAAGTAGAAATTGTTTTATAAAGTGTTCAGATGATGGAAAAATAGTGCAGATGAGAAGAATGGGAACACACAAGGCAACAAGGATATGAAAAAATTCAAGGAAAACCAACTACAAGATAAATGAATAAACAAATAAGTGAATTAAAACAGAAATCCACTAGAGTGCATGAGGCATATAATGAACTGAGAAGGCATATGCATTAGTAGGCATGTTGACAATGAATGCTTGGTGCATATGGATGTGTAATTCTGCATATGCACATGGTTGGAATGTATATAACTTTCTTGTGAACCTAGAATAGTTTGTTATTATGAAATAATGATGTTATGGAAATTCAGTATGACTAATGATGGATTATGTATTTAGGAAAAATGATATAGTATGGTTAAAGATGTGGATGTTGTTGTTTCTTATGATTTCTATCTATGTGAAGACCCATGAGGGTGGTAGGAATGGTGATCAAAATGATGAAGGAGGAAGTCTATGAGCTTCTATAAATACCATTTCATCAAGTAACATCAAGTAGGTTGATAACAACGATCTACGTATGCATTTGTTGCTTCTATGTTGAAGGGAATTGATGTAAGAATTCCCTCAGTTAATTTTTCAATATTAAATTGATATGTAATGGCCAAAGGCCTAGAGTATGTAAATTTTGTTGATGCTAGAATGCATTTAGATTAAATGTTAGTTGCATATTGTGTTATGATTGGTTATGTGATCATAAACAGGTCAACCCAGGAGGCATACTCTTGATATAAGAATAAATATCCATAGAGTTAGTCACGTGTGAGACCATGAGATGGTTCGATATGGAAGGGATATATAGCTATGTGAGTGATCAATGGTATATACTGTATATTTGATGTTTGGACTCCAACATCTTTTCTAACACTGAAGAGAAATTAAGAATTATATTCTTGGTGTTGTGTTTGGGTTGAAAAGGAAGGTACACAAGTAGTGAAGCAGGCAATAGGAAGTTCGTGGATGATGTGCTGAGGCATTGGCCACACCTTCCAACTCACCTTGGTGAATGAATGGCATAGTTATGTGGTTATTATGTAGTCAATAGAGGGATGCATTGTGTAAATGTGGCCATCAATATTAGTATATCGATTGTTATTTTATTTAGTAATTAATTGTTTCATTATGAAAAGCATGTGGTGTTGAAAATGCATAATGATGGATAGTTGCATGATATTTAATATGAGTACTAGTTGAAGGTGATCAGATTGTTGTTGTTACAATTTTGAGAGCACTTTTTGGAACAATTAAAAATGTTAGAAGTGGTATTACATGAATTATTGAATGCATTTTGGTGAATGCATGTATATATTATACAACATAGAAATGATTATGCTAACAACTGAAATGATGTGATTATTGCTAACCCATGAAGTTGAAAACACTTAAGGAGATATTAGAGTCTGCAACAAGAAAGTTGTAGGTTAAAGTAGTTACAAAATGATAAATTATGGAAAATCTCTGTTAGGAGAACAGAGTGATAGAAATATTGATAGATAGAAAAAAATATTGGTTAACAATACATGTGTAAAGAATTATGGGTTCATTCCAGTTAATAGTTTGATTTGTGTAAGTGATTGAATTGTAGTTGTAAACAATTCTGAGATCACTTTGTGAATTTTTTTTGAATTGTTACCATGGAAATATATATATCTTGTACATGATATTGAAAATTGTTTGGATGAGGGTAAACTAAGGGAATTGAACGTAGAATGATCTTGGATATGGAAGGGATGTAATCCCATTAGGATGAATTATATCTACAACTGTAGTGGAAGGATGGCATAAGCACTTTGGCAGATATCGCTCTGAGGGAGTTGAACGACTCAAGAGTTGAAATGTCTCGGAGTCCCAAAACGTCAAAGTTCTGAACTAATTAAGGACCGTCCATCCCAACACTTAATTAATTCATGATCATTGATCTCATTGAAGCCTCTAGATGGGGAGGGATTGTCCCGTCAATGGAAGATTAAATATCGACCATTTGATATGCTAGTGGAGCTAATAGAAGGGTTTTGGCCAAGTTTTACTTCGGGAGAAGTGGAAGATTGAAATGGGGGAATAGCCAAAGATCTAATTCTAGACGACTTGGTTCAAATTTTGGTCTCATGATAAGGTAAAGGGGTTGAGGCACGAAGGGCATAGAACTAACCAAGTGCTCAGACATTTTGTGAACAAGCTCATGTGTAGAATAATAAGGGAAAAACACTAAAGGAACATCATTAGAGTGGATAAGCCCATGGTTTCTAGCCATGGTCACATGGAAAGTGGTTTGAAGGAAGCACATTAGAAAAATTTGAATTATGTACTAGTTAAAGGAGTTGTGGAGTATTTTGACAATATCCTTTTGCAAAACCAAAAAAAGGGGATGAAAGTGATTTTTCGGGAAGCCATAAATTTCAATTGAGATATCAGATTGGGGAAAGAATACAACCTTTGGAAATCCGAATCAGAGGAAAATGACGTAGATTTCTTCTAATTTGGATAAATGTGATATAATTCTTCATAAGTTTAGCAGAAAAAGTACCTGTAACATTAATTGGCAGATTTTTATAATATGTATAATTCTAACAAAAATTGTTGCTTGTAGATTTGGTAGGATTAGAGATTTAATTAGATCAATTCCAGTCTAGGATTGGATATCATATTCATGGAAGCATGAAAGATCTTGTATAAGTTGGTTGAGGCAACAAAGAACTATAGGGAAAATAACGAAAAGTGGATAAAGATCTCAGGAATAGTGGAACAAAAGTATGAGTCAACAACTACAGGATCAAAATGAATTGTAAATACAAACGAATGAATCCTCACATAGGAAATGAAGCTAGCAGGTGAATAATGTCAATGGTTGGAACATAAAGGAAAAGTACGACCCCATAGCCTTGAAGGTAGAGATGTGTAGATAGTTGCAAAGCTTGAGGTGAAAGATAACAAAGAAGTTAAGAGGTTGTTTGTGAATAATATATATGTGTCAAGCATAGGAGTTCAAGGGAAGGATTTGTTAGATATGACTTACCTACTTGTCTAAACGTACTTAGTGAAAGAAATCCACTTTTGATATCAGAAATCACAGTGGAAACAAGATGCCAATGAAGAGAAATTCGAGATATAAAAATGAATTTGTTTTCACTTGAAAAGTGTCACTGAATGAAAATAGACTTCCATTGGGAATGGTATTAAGTGTGAAAGGTATGGTTCCAAAAAGAAATTTTAAGGAAGTAACCTAATGGACAACTAAGAGTAACCGTTTTTTATTCAAGAATGTTGTGGTAGTAAAGTGATGGAATTTCCTAAGATACTTCATTCCAAGGTGTTGACATTTTTCATAAAGGTAAATTTTGGATATGACTGCCTAGGAGAGGCTGCTCAAAATATAACACATTGGTTGGATTGCAAAATGGCCAAGTGGAACTTTTCGAGAAAGTGTTCAAATGATGGAACAATAATGTAGATGAGAAGAATGGGAACACACAAGGCAACAAGGATATGAAAAAATTCAAGGAAAACTAGCTACAAGATTAATGAATAATCAAATAAGTGAATTAAAACATAAATCCGCTAGAGTGCATGAGGCATATAATGAATTTAGAAGGAATATGCACTAGTATGCATGTTGACAGTGAATTCTTGGTGAATATGGATGTGTAATTGTGCATAGCACATGCTTGGTATGCATATAACTAGTCTGTGAAGTTAGAATAGTACGTTGTTGCAAAATAATGATGTTATTGAAATTGAGTATGACTAATGATGGATTATGTATTCCAAAAAAATGATATAGTATGGTTAAAGATGTGGATGTTGTTGTTCATTATGATTTCTATCTATGTGAAGACCCGTGAGGATGGTAGGAATGTTAATCAAAATGATGAAGGAGGAAGTCTGTGAGCTTCTATAAATACTAGTTGATCACGTAGAATCAAGTAGGTTGATAACAACCATCCAGGTATGCATTTTTTTCTTCTATGTTGAAGGGAATTGAGGTAAGAATTCCCTTAGTTAATTTTTCAATATTTAAATTGATATGTAATGGCCAAAGGCCTAGAGTATGTAAATGTTGTTGATGCTAGAATGCATTTAGATAACATGTTAGTTGCATATTGTATTATGATTGGTTATGGTATCATAACTAGGTCAAGTCATGAGACATACTCTTGATATAACAAAAAATATCCATAGAGTTAGTCATGTATGAGACCATGATATGGTTGGATATGGAAGGGATATAGAGATATGTCCTTGTTTAATGGTATATAATGTATGATTGATGTTTGGACTGCAACCTCTTTGCTGACACTGAAGAGAAATTAAGAATTATATTATTGGTGTTGTGTTTGGGTTGAAAAGGAAGGCATACAAATAGTCAGGCAAGCAGTAGGAAGTTTGTGGATGATGTGTTGAGGCATTGTCCAGACCTTCCAACTCACCTTGGTGAATGCATGACATAGTTATGTGGTTACTATGTATTCAATGGAGGGATGCATTGTGTAAATGTGGCCATCGATATTGGTACATCGATTGTTATTTTATTTAGTAATTAATTGTTGCATTATGAAAATCGTGTGGTGTTGAAAATACATAATGATGGATAGTTGCATTATATTTAATATCTCGTACTAGTTGAAGGTGATTGGATTATTTTTGTTACAATTCTGAGATCACTTTTTGGAACTATTAAAAAAGTTAGAAGTGGTATTACATGAATTACTGAATGCATTTTGGTGAATGTATGTATATATTATATAACATAGAAATGATTATGCTAACAACTAAAATGATGCGAGTATTGCTAACTCATGAAGTTGAAAACACTTAAGGAGCTATTAGATTTTGCAACGAGAAAGTTGTAGGTTAAAGTAGTTAGATAATGATAAATTATGAAAAATATCTATCAGGAGAACATAGTGATAGAAATATTGATAGATAGAAAAAATATTGGTTGATAATACATTTGTAAATAATGATGGGTTCATTACAGTTAATAGTTGGACTAATGGAAGTGATTGAATTGTAGTTGTAAACAATTCTGAGATCACTTTGTGAATTGTTACCATGAAAATATATATATCTTGTACATGATATAATGACAATTGTTTGGATGAGGGTAAATTGAAGGAATTGAAGGTAGAATGATATTGGATATTGAAGGGATGTAATCCCATAAGGAATAATGATATCTACAGTTGTAGAGCCAAACATTGTGAGCATAAAATTCATTCCTGGGAATTTCATTTTCCTATATAAAATAGATTTGAGAAATTAATAGTTGCAAATTGTTACATGATTATGCTAACAATTGGTTTGGACGATTGAAGGTTGAGAAGATTGAAGGAATAATGGTATTGGGTATCGCATTGCTATAAGCCATTATAAATATTGATTCTTGCAACCAGATGAGCCAAACAAATTATGAGAAGGAAGCTCATGCTTGGAAACTATGTTTTCCTGTATAAAACATATTTGACATCTATGATTGAAATTGTTATAACAATATCTCATGATGACTATATTTTTATAATACAGATGAGATTCTAGCTACTTAAGTTGGACCCCCATGGAAAAATAACATGAGAAGGAAATCAAGCTCAATGATGAAGGCATGGAATGAAGAAACTCCAGTGGACTTGTTGCATCTAGAGTTCTTGAAGCCGCAGCTCTAAAACTTCATGGTTGAGTGCACTGGAGCCCTAGAGAGAAGTGGAACAACCTAAGGGATTGGATTGTAGAGAAAGGGGTTTGGTTCTTTGGGTTATGCATGGCTCATAGGGAAGGAAAGATTGTTGGTTGGAACTACTGCCAAACATATAAATTATGAAGATCATTATACATGTTTTGGGGATATGTCTATGTATACATGTTTAATTTTGGGCCAGAGTGCCTATGTATATAAGATTTGGATGGATTTCCTATGTGGATTAAGGCCAAAGAGCCTAGATTTGTAATGTTAATAACATTGGAATGGTGTTGTGCACTGAGGATAGTGCCAAAATAAGGGGAGGGGGATGTAACACCCTAATTTTAAACCTTATGAACTAGAATGTATTATGTAATTATGAATTAGGGTGGTGAGTCGGTAAAGTTGAAAAGGGGCCAGATTTCCTAGGAAATGTAATACTTCATATATATTAATAAAATACGCCAATGGATGCAAGACGAAAAAGGAAAAAAAAGATAGGGGGATATGATTCCACAAGAGATGGGGCTTAAGGGAATGAGTCTTTTTATTATATTTTTATTTACCCATAATTGATTTTATGGAGAAAAGGGGTTACATGAGCTTGTTGGGAGGAAGGCCATGTGGTTCTTGTTTTCATGTAATTATATAAACATCCCTTGTGGGCTATTTTGGGGGGTGGTTTGATTGTTCTTTTTCTTTTTCCTCACACACTCTCTCGCTGTTCGAGGTTCACTTGTTATTATTCATGCATTGTTACACCCTCCTCACTCTTGTTGAATTCATGTGCTCTTGGTCTGAGCATGGAAATGAATGGATGGAAGAGGAGAGTCATTTCTAGATGGTCATAATAGATTACTGATCATTCCAGGAGGGAATGGATTCTTGTCTGCATGAGATTGATGGAAGTTTGGAAAGAATTGTCCATCACTGAGAATCCATGGAGTTTCCAGCAACGATATTTATTTACCAATAGCACTGGATCCCTAGAGAGAAATGGAACAACTTAAGGGATTGCAGGGCAAAGAAAGGTGTTCATTTCCTTGGCTTGTGCAGGATGAAGGAGAAATAGAATTGGAAATTTTGGTTTTTTGTGTTGTTGGGAAAGGAAGCATGTGTGCATGATATTGTTGGAAGTTCGAAAAGAACTGTCCACAATTGAGAACCCTTGGAGTTTCCAATAGGGAGATTTCCTCACTAGTAGCACTAGATCCCTGAAGAGAAATGGAACAACATGAGGGATTGCATGGCAGAGAAAGGTGTTCATTCCATTGGGTTGTGAAGGTTGAGGGGGAAATAACAATGGAAATTCATATTTTTTGTGTGGTTGGGAAACCCGAGAGATAGTTAGCCAACCATTGTGTGTTTCATATTTGGCCTAGGACCCGTCCTTGTGGATTCATAGCCCTGGCTCGGGGGTGAACTGTTGTTGAGAGTAAAAGAGCAATAGTGTCTATGGTTTAGAGGAACGCCCTTGGTCTGTAGCCAGTTGGTAAATCTTTACTTAAAAATATAAGTGCTCTTTGTCATGTGTTTTTCGTATAATGTATATTTTGTTTTGTATTTAATTATCTCTGAGATATGTATTTATAATGTGCATGTCTACTGGTTATTTTGTTGTGCATGGGACATTGTTTATTTATTTTATGTTGTAGCATGGATCTTGATTAATGCATGTGGGTATTTCATGCTTGATTTCATATTAGATGTTATTAGAATTCGAGATCGTTTAAGAAGCAAGTTTTTGGAGTAGCGTGGTTGGGTATGTTATAGATGGGTATGGTGCCCATCCTATGCATGGCTAGGTATGTTATAGTATGGTAAAAAAAAATTGTACATCAATTTTAATTAAAATTATTAATATTATTAGTATAATTCTCAAAACAGTTGAGTCGAAATGATAAGGATGATTCTTCACTAGTGGTCATGTAATGTTGGTAGAAATTCATAGCAAACATAGGTGACCCATCTCAAACCCTAATTGTAACCCAATGGTATATTCCTTTGTGACTTCCAACCACCCTCTTTTCCTACCAATGAAAAGCCATTGAAAGAAGAAAGCAGTAGAAGGAGGAGACCATGATCATAAGGCCAAAAGGGAATGTATTGGAAATGGTCATCTTCACAAGCTAGTGTTAAGGAAGAGGAATAGCAAGATGAAAAATGACATATATACCACATAAACAATATCCTAAGGTGACATTTTCTCTATCTCACACATATCAATAAATGTATTAAAAAAAAAAAAAAATTCCCATTTTTGCAAATACAACATATCAATGAAATTTTAAAACAAAAAAGGGAGTAGTGGTTTTACTTGTTTGTTATTTTTGTAGATAAAATGCACATTTTCATACAAAATGTTGGAATCCGTTAAACACATTTTTCATTTCTGATATAAGATAATAGATCTCAAATTATTGAAGTCATTCCTTTACATTGGAGAAGGATTACAATCTTCCAATGTCGGTTGTTACAATCTATGCCATCAATAATATCAAGAGCTGCTTTCCTTATGAGTCCCTAACATGCATGGTCAATGTGAATGCAATTTATTCAAAAAAAAATGCAATAATATAAGAAAGGGATCGTAGTTACTACATGTAATGGTCATTATGACAAATATCTTCCTAGGTAACTTGCTTTCAACAAGGAATTTGAGAAGTCATATAATAGTTATTTCCCCTTCCTAAGAGGCATCATATGACCTCCTTAAACATCTTGTTACACCCTCACCTTTTTCTCTCATCCACACCATCCTTCACCCAAAATATGTAATGTTCTTTGTAAATTGATATAATTTTTAGGTTTGTTGGGAAGTTGTTAAATCTATAATCTCCACCAGTTTTTTTGATCGCATCAAGGCATAAATCTATAGTATTTGAAAAGGGAAGGTTTTTTATTCTTATAAGGGTTTATTAGTAGCCAATGCCTTCTTCAACTTTGGTCACACTTAATTGGTAAATATAGAAAGCGGGAGCTTGTTTCCTTATTTGCCAATGTTTATTTCCAGACTACAAGTGCGTCACTAATTTATTAGTTTATTGGGTATATTTATGGTATGGTTTCCCTTGACTATGTTATGATATATCTGTATCTATGATTCCTTTTTGTATAGAAATACTCCCTATGGAAAGGTGAGCACTCCCTTATATCTAGCCATGATCTGAGACAAAGTGTAGGATATACCACTATAGGTTTTTCCCTAGATATATCGTATTTATTCCTATCTATGAAAGGAGATAGAATGGCATAATTTTTTTCTAAGGGTTTCCCCTACATAATCCTAGATAATCCATATCTAGATCCTACAATCTAATTCCTACACATAAGGAGACAAGAAATACCAAAATTCAAACGTATTCAAGCATTAGGAAACTTAATTATGATCTAAATCTAGTCCGATCTACTCAAGGCAAGGACAAATATATCATCTATGACTAAACAAAAAAACTTTTAAAAGGGAAAACCATATAGATCTATATTAATAGTGGAGAAAAATGTAGAAAAATAAGTAAATAACTTGATTCATGATTGAAGTCCTCCTTGGATGCTACTCTATCTCCTCCTTAGTCCTCACACCAGAAAGGTTGACATCATATGAAGACCATTCATGTAGAATAACTCCTTTAAAAAATTTGCAGCGCATGTCTAGTGTGGATTATTCCTCCTCTTACCCTTGGAATGTGTTCTTTATTCATATTGATTGAGGAGGCTAGGGGATTATTCTGTATATCTATAACTTAGTGAACCCCAAGTGTATTTGAATTCCCAAACTCATATGATAAGATAAAAAAATCACCCAGTGTTGATGTCCTCATAACTCATCAAATCTAGAAGGTTGCAAGTGCAATCACAGATTGTCAATATCCCCCATCAATAGACATGAAACATACATAGAGAGATGTTGTAAATAGATATAATAACCAAGTACAACTAATGCAAGGATGGATAACACGATTGGTCAATAAGATAACATATGGCTGACTTAGGCTCACTTCCCTTAAACATATACTCAAGAGAACAATTGGTATAGTGAAATAATGCATGAGGCATTCAAGAACTTTTCATAATGATTGGAAGAATAACTAGTTTTAGGAGTAACTACAATAAAATGATGCAAACAACTACCATGTTCAAGGGTGACACAACTAATATCTACTAATTTTTAAAAATATTGATCAATGGTAAACCTTTCCAAACTCTTTTTTTTAAGAGTGTCTCCATCATGGTTTTACGAACATGAAAGAGAGATAAGTGTTCTAGATGCTGTATTTTTTTTTGTAGAATTGTATGATTCCAGAAAAGAGGAAAAAGTTCACTCGATCAAAGGTGTCTTTTTCATGGTTTAACGAGCATGAAAAAGATTTAAAAAGATTCTCATTTGATGATTTTTTCATGGTTTAACGAGCATAAAAGGAGTTTAAATTTGTCTCATCTAGAGAGAACGAGTGGCTTAACAACATGATTTTATGTTCCAAATGCATGGAACCAACCTAAGAAAATTGAATGCATAATGGTACTAGAAGGTGAGGTCTACTCATTGTAGAGATTCTCTTAATGGGTACAAGGTCACTAAATAGATCCAAGCTAGCACAACAGGAAAGAGATCAAGTGTGACTGTAATGGTGGTGAGTGGGATCAAGGAACACAACAATGCAACAACAAGCACGAAGAAATAAGCAACAAATGCATGTGAGACCATAAAAGTAGTAGAAAAAAGATTGGGAACCCCTTCAAGATATGGCTAGAACATATATGAAAAGAGAAAAATGAGACTCAACTTCAAGTCATGGCATGTCTAAATGAGGGATCCTAGGCCTATAAGAATGAACAACATGGGAACTAGGTGGAAATGAGGGTTTTAAATAAGGCACCCATGAAGGGTAGGAACTACCGTACATGTTATGAATGAAAAAAATGAGAGTGGATAATGTTGCAACCTGATGGGATCGAATCTAAGTCTTTGTGATGACATATTTGATGGTTAATAATGAAAGATGATGATGCAAGGAAAAACCTATCCCTATATATCAGTTTAATACATGTACCTCAACTTCAGTGGATTCCACCAAAATGATGAATAATGTTACTATATCTTTGTAATATGTGAAAAACTAGATCTCAATGTCAAAATTCTACATAATAAACTTGTAAAAATAAAAATAAAATACCCTAGAAATAAAATAAGTAGAAGATAAGTACTTGGTGGCAGGTGTGAAAAATAATTTTTGTGAGCCCAAAAAGGTAAAAATCCTTTTTATGGTAAAAATAAATCCATGTTTACATTTACCATTGGTAAAAATAAAAAGTTCCAATAAAACCCTCCATCCTCCTAAATATTTCAGAGTATATTGTGGGAGATTCAACCGTCAGTATCTAAAATCACCAGTTCTAGGTAAATCCTTGGCCCCTCCTCTTTCATTTAAGTGATTTTCTTATAGTTTTTGAGTGGTTGGAAAAAAATTGTTAGGCCCCAAAAGGAATTGGGTTGTGTAGTCACGGGCTAGTTGATATAGGTGGATACTAGTGGCCACCCACCTATTCCACTAATTTTGAATGGTTCCACATCTTGGAATTTTTTCCATGGGATTTTGGGTCCCAAAATTTTGAGGTCGTTTTGAGGCCCTAAATGAAATTTTTTTGGAGTGACAGTCCATAGTATATTACCAGAGGAAAATACTGGGGTGTTTTGGATGTGTAATTATTAGCTATAACTTTTCGATAGGCTATCAATCACCCAAAATGGAGATCGTATGCAAATTGTGCGCCCCCGAGAGGTTGATGTATCAACTAACCACATTGGGGCATACAAACATTTTGGTGTTTCATCTTCTAGGGTTATGATTTTGTATGTTTAATGTTTTCTCATTGATTCTTTATGTTAAAAAGAATTTATCCTCTTTGTAATTAACTTCTTACGAACGAGTGTAGCCAACACATCTCTTTCTTTGGGGATAAGCTACCACCATTCTAGCTAGTTTTTATGTTTTTACCATTTATAGTCTTTTGTATTCCATTCATTAATAGAATATGAGTTTAATTGTATTACTTTGTTTCTTTCAATATTTATGTGTGTTTCCTTGTTATATATATGTCTTGATTTTTTTCTCAACTTAATATGGATTAGTGGTATCATAGTAGTTTTCTCTTTGTTGTTTCTCATTGCATGTCCCTGAAAAGGTTAGTTTTTTCTTGAACTGGTTGAGATTGGGTAAGAATACTCCCTCTAGACTAAGAAACATCCCATGGAAGAAGAAAAGAGATACGATGGATCGGGATATCATATCAAAATGTTGCTTGAGGAATCCCTCATGCAACAAAAGAACAAGAAGATGGATAATTTCGTCCAAATCCTTTGACATATGCCCATGGAAACGAAGGAACCTTCAACTAACAGTCGCTTTGGAGATGAGACACCCTTCAAGGTAAAAGTTAAATTTGATATTCCTTTATTTGAAGGCCATATAGACACCAAAAATTTGGAAAAATGGTTAAGTTTTCTAGAGGGTTATTTCTTTATCCAAAAAAATTCCAACAACGAGAAAATCACCTTCACGCTCCTTAAATCCCTTCCTCGTATTAGATATTAGTAGGAAACTTAATATGATAAACATGCAAGAGACGAGTCTACATCGTTTGGGCCTAAATCCACTAAGGATACTTTTTTTTATGCCTTCAAGGAGAAATACTACCATGTTCGAAAATATGATGACCAATACACAAGACAGACAACTCTACTTCTAGAGAGAGACTAGATAGTGTTAGAGTGCACCAACATATTCCATACCTTACACATAAATATGGGTATTAAATACTTCCACTGACACATGGTTTTGAAGTACCACAATGGCCTACATAGGTACATCCAAAAATATATGGAGTTCATGTGCATCTCCTCACTGGGATCCACTTATTGATATGTTTTCAAGCTCAATATAAAGTTCAAGCAAAAGAATAAGAAATATTCCAGTTCTACAAACCCATCACAACATAAGCATGGTAATTGTGGCCCTAACTCCCATAAAAAGGAATGTGAAAAGATGCCCATCCCTAAGAGAACTATTCCAAGACACAAGGAAAGAAGCATAACAAGAATTCAAAGAAGTACAACATAAAGTGGTGTGAGTTCCAAAAAATCCCTTGGAATAACATTGTTGAATGCCTCTCCAAATAGTCATTGTTGGCTTAGATGAAAGCCTCAAAGTCAGATGATTGATCAAAATTTGGACCAGGGGTAAAATTTTAGCTCAAAAATCAACATTCTTGGAATTGTCTCAAAACAAACGAGAGCGTAGCCCTCATCATCACGAACCTAATGCAACTCATTTGGGTTCAAGCGGAAGTCGGGAGTGAGAGATATCATGATCTGTTCAAATCGCCAAACAGAAAAAAAAGGGACGCTGACTGTGTAGTCCGTATAGTCTGTACAGACTAACGTGGCAGAGGTCATATGCTGACATGGCAGAGGTGACGTGGAAAAGATGAGTTGGCATATGCTGACGTGGTAGTTTCAGATTGGCTGACAGTTGGATGAATCATGTTTCGACACGTGGCATCATTTTGGCAGGTGTTTTGGTGCCACGTGGCCCAGTCGTGGGCTGCCACGTGGCACCATTATGATTGGCTGATTGTTCAAAATTTTATTCGAACCCCGGACCTCCTCCACCAGTCAAATATTTAACAAAGTCTTCCATGCCAACGCACCACGTTTTGTTCCTTATTATATTAATGGTTTCATATATATTAAAGTTTGCATGTGTTAATGTTTGGGCGCGGACAGGGCTGGGGCTAAGCCCTAGCCCCCGTTCACATGCATGCAACCATATGACCCCCTCCCGCACGCACATTGCAATTGGAGTCACAACCCCCTCGTGTTTTAACACTTGGCGTTTAAACATTGGTTTTTGGAACTAGCCCTTTTGCGCATTAAGACTTGGTCGTATGGTGTTCATATGCCCAACGAATTGCGGTTGGGGGCCAAGAATTCGTTAACAGTTCAACAGTTTGCATCGATATGCAGTTGTGCTCGGTTCTGGGTTTAAGCACATAAAAACGTGCGTGTTCTTGGTTAGAGCACATAGAGGTGCATTTTGGCGAACCAAAGACAACAAGCTTGAAGGAAGAAAATGGCAGGAGGCCTATCTTCCTCATTTTTTGGCCGAATGAGGTGCCGTAAAAGCCCAGCTAGGGGTTTTTGGACATTATGAATCCATTGGAACTATTTTCAAAGACATTTGAAGACTTCTTTTGTAGTTTTTTAACCATTGTATTTTCAGGAAGCTCTAGGGAGCTTGAAGCCCTCATTGTTTGAGGTCATGCTCAGATGAGCCTATGTTTGTTTTCTGTGATTGAATAATCATTTTTGACTAATTATTATGCTTTGAACACTTTGGGATAGGTTTCATATCCATTTGAGGACTTTTACAGGTGTTTTTGACAAAGATAAGCTCAGGGAAGATTAAGGCCACATGTAGAAGAGGTCATGCCCAGATGAGCTATGATCCGTTTTCAGAGTTTTATTAGTCATTTTTTGGGTTTTTATGTATTCTGATCCCAATGGTACAGTCAGAATTTCCATTGGAGTTGAGGAGAAACTTGTAAAATAATCTTTGACAAATTAATCCCAGAGATCCAAGTCCATTGATGGAGGCTCAAGGAGATGTAGCCCGGATAGGGGTGAACTCCTTTATCATGTTGTTATTGTTGTGAGTTTGATGGTTTATTTGTTGCAAGTTATGTTGTTGTGTTTCTATTTAAAGAACTTATTTAACCATTTAAGAGAACTTTTCCTCACACATAACCATTTAAAAGAAGCATGAACTTAACACATAAATTATCTTGCATATTTTAACACATGGAGCAAGGTCCTGTAAAGTTTATTTTTAATGAAGTAGAGGGTGCTTGCATAGCATAACAAGTCATCCTTCTATTTTCAGATCAATTATGGATGAGACTTTAATTCAGAACCAGATAAGGGAAAACATATCATTGACGTGGAACCTAGAGTCACCATTTCTACCACAAAGTTGGACTTCCCTATTATAAAAGAGTGTTGTATGTAGATAATATTTTCATCCCATTTGTTCGGATGATTTTTATTTTAACCCCTCAAAATATACACCAAATTCCAGTTGACCACTTTCATCTTCCTGTCTGTCTAAGGATGGAATGGTGTAGACCTCTTGAGCTTAGTTTCCATCTTCTCCCACAATATAGTCCAAAAAGAACTAATAAATATGGTTTCCCAGTATGAGGTGATGCTCCTTGGTATCCCAAAGTGCACCCAAACCTATTCAAAGAATAAGTTTTTTTCTTCCTTTCCCTTTATGGTCCTTTTACAAGGAATGAGATTGCACATTTTGTTGAACCTTCAAATTACCATAAATAAATAGTCATGTCCCTTATGTGTGGATATTAAACCTCCCATAAAATACATGGAAATATTTCCCAAGGTCAAGTGGGTATAGGTAAGAGATGGTATAGACCTTGTTCTCATTATTGGGATTCCCGGTATAATGAAGTATACATATTCTAATATCCCAGAATATATCTTCTTTCATTCTAGGCCAGTACACATCATAGATGATTTTAAGGGTTAAATTTATCAAATGGACTAATTTTTCATGGTTTTTCCCAAAAAACTATTCATCAATTTCCCTTTTTTCTAAAAATTATTCACCCAAATTCCATAGAATAATTCTTTTTTTTACCTTAAAAATCGCCAAATTTTATAAAAACTATATAAAATCCTTAGAAATTTGAATATTTTTTTCAAAACTATCACCAAACATTTTACATTTTGCATATTAAGGACTAGTAAGATTAGCCCAGGTTTCTACATTTTAATATAAATTTCCATCCTTAAAATCATCCCTGGTACACATACCTCTGTAAATTGGCAACTATCTTCCCAACACCAAAAGGTCTTGCAACATTGGAGGTGTGAGCCTCTTTGATAAGATGCAATTGTTCAGCTTTAGGAACAAAGATCTTTTCCCTCTTGTAGAGTAAAGCATTATATAAATGATAGTCATCCTTTCCATCACCTTCTTCTATACGAATCTATCTATGTAGCTATTGAAACACCTCTTTGAATTTCTCATATTTTGTGTATGAATCATGGGTAAAGTGTTGCATGTGCATCAAAGTTCCCAAAGTTGTAATCCTGCATGTGGGTGGCCTTGAAAGCATGCCTACCAAATTTTTTGTTATACACTTATTATACTTGATGACTATATGAAATTTTTTTAAGAACCCCATCCATTTGTAGTGCCTAGTTTTTTGTAACTTACACTGGAGCCGCAAATACTGAAGTAGTTGGTTATTTATGTGGATGATAGTCTCCTTTCCCATCGGATAGTGCTTCTACTTTTTAATGTCTTATACCAAGGAATATAGATCCTTGTCATAGGTAGGGTATTTAAGAACTACCCATGAAATAATTCATAATAATAATATACATGCCTACATCCTTACATCAAAATTGCTCCCATGGAATATCCACTTCCATCTATATCCACTTTAAAGGGATTATGTAAGTCTGGTACCATGAGCACTAGTGCTTGACTAACCTTTCTTTTCATCTCATCAAAATACTTCTTTTGATTCTTCCCCCATTGGAAACTCTGACCACTCACTATTATGGTGTGGAGTGGTGTGGCTACTACGAAAAATGAAGCTATGAACTTCCACAAGTATTTTGTTTCCCCAACATAGCTCTTAACCTCTATGCAATTTGTAGGAATTGGATATTTCATGATGGCCTCTATATTTGCAGGATCTATCTTGAGCCACTCTTGATCTCCCCTCCACTAATCACATACCCCAAATACACCAAAGACTATAGAGAGAACTCACATTTCTTGAGTTTAGCCAACAATTGGTGCTTCTTTTGAGTCTCTAACCCCTGCATGAGAGGTGATATGTTCTCCTCCCATGTATACGCATAAATTAGTATATCCTCCAAATAGAAAATAACAAATGAATCTAGATAAGGGTTTTCCTTTGTGTGTTGATGATGATGGATTTATCATCCTTAATGAGGTGGTATTGATTGGATATATAAATTAATATAGCATGCCTCATATACATGTAGGGGATTCCAAACACTAATATTCATACATCCAGTGCCACTACATCCAATTCTACTTCATCTATAAAATTAACACATACATCAAATTTAATATTGCACTACAATGTTACCTTAATATATACATCATTGTTTACCAAACCCAATGGATAGGGGCTAGGATGATTGTGAGCCTCCAATCCAAACTTGTTGACTAGATCCACTACTATGAGATTATCCTATGAACTAGAGTCAAACATGTTGGTTGTGGAGCCTGATTATATTCCTCTTAAAGTTTTAATTTTCCTTTGTGTGTGTTGATGATGAAGGATTTCTCATACTTAATGAGGTGGTGTTGATTGGATATATAAATTGATATAGCATGTCTCATATACATGTAGGGGATTCCAAACACTAATCTGCATACATCTAGTGGCACTACATCCAATTATACTTCATCTATAAAATTAACACTTACATCAAATTTAATCTTTCACTACATTGTTACCTTAATCTATACATCCTTGTTTACCAAACCCAATGGATAGGGGCTAGGATGATCGTGAACCTCCAATTCAAACTTGTTGAATAGATCCACTACTATGAGATTATCCTATGAACTAGAGTCAAACATGTTGGTTGTGGAGCTTGATTATCTTCCTGTTTCATAGGCCTTTGTTTTAAGTCATGTTTATACCCATGAATAATATGCACCTTTGAATATTGTACACCCCTCCATGTGGGGAGTGGGGGGAGAGGGGGGAGTTCTAGTTTTAGTGGGGAATTGGCCCCCTGTGGGGTCCGAGGGGCTCATCCCCCCGGCTGGGGTGTCTGGGGGAAAGAGGGCCCTCAAAGGAAAAATTTCCTTGTAAATGTATATTGTAATTTCATAGTAAATCTAGATCGTTCATTATAAGGTCGCATATATGATGGTAGAAGTTATGTTAGGATGTTTTTCCCTAGAAGGAAACTGTCTTTAAAGAGGGAAATGTATTGTGTCTATGAATTATTGTGAATATTATATTTTGAGAGAGGAAACTGTGAGAGAAAGAAGAGTAAGTTAAAACGAGTGTGTTGTAGGTTGTATCCATTCATTTGATGGATAATAAAAACGAAGGACCTGGAAATTTCTTTGGTAGATGTAACCCAAACTGGGTGAACCACATATATCTGTGTCTCTATTGTATTTTGTATCTTCCATGTTTTATTTATGAATTTGATTTGATTTTATTTCTCTATGATCCTCTTTTTATAACAGTTGGTATCATAGAAAAATGTAACTCGCATGAAAAGAGGGTTCATGGTTCGAGTGGAAGAAATGGAAGAATATGGAAAGTTTAGAGTCGAGAAATTTAACAACCAAAACTACTAGTTATGGAGGATGCAAGTGGAAGATTATTTATATCACAAGGATCAATTCCTACCATTGTGTGGAATAGAAAAGAATCTGACGGCCATGAAGGATGAAGAATTGGAAGTTCTTGATAGGAAGGCACTAGGAACGATGTGGTTGAGCCTGGCAATGTCGGTGCCTTTCATTATTTTGAAAGAAAGGACAACAAATGAGCTGATAGATGCATTGGCTAAACTGTAAGAAAAACCCTCAGCATCCAATAAGGTATTTCTAATGAAGATATTATTTAATATGAATATTTTATAAGGTGTGTCTGTTGCAGATAATTTAAATGAATTTAATATGGCTACTAATCAACTAAGTTCTGTAAAAGTGGAATTTGATGATGAAGTCAGGACTCTTCTAATCTTGTGCTCATTTCTATAAAGTTGGAATGACTTGGTCATGGTTGTAAGTAACTCTATCTTTGGTTCAAACACTATAACATTTGATGATTTTTTTAGTGTTATCCTTAGCAAGGAAATGCAATGGAAAAGAATAGGTGAGACATCAGGTAATGAGTTAAACATGGAGAATAGGGGAAGACAAAAGGATAGATGAAAGGGCTCAGGGAACTGCAGGAATTCTATGAAGGGAAGATCCAAATCCATACTGGGAAAGACAGAGTGTTGGAATTGTGGGAAGAAATGACATATGAAGAAAGACTGTAGAGATCCAAATAAATAAAGAAATGGACAACAAGAGAAAATTCAAGAAGCAAATGTAACAGGTGATATGTTACAGGATGATTTGATTCTTTCTAAAGATAATATTTTTGAGTGTTGGGTAGTAGATTCAGGGGTTTCAATTCATGCCACACCCCATAGGAAAATTTTTCTATATTATGTTCAAGGTGATTTTAAAATGGTTCATTTGGGTGATGATGCACCATGCAAAATTGTTGGAATGGAAAAGGTAAAAATAAAGAAAAGGAATGGAAACTAGTGGTTGTTGAAAGAGGTAAGACATGTTCCAGATCTAAGGAAAAATATAATTTCAACAGGGCTGGTGGAAACTGAAGTTTGTATATCCATATTTATAGATAATGTGTGGAAGGTCACCAAAGGATCATTGGTGATAGCAAAAGGAGAGAAGGTAGGTACATTGTATTTATGTATTGGTAATACTGACTCTTCTATCTCTTTAACTTCTACATGAGTGCATACAACACTATGGCATCATAGTATTAAACACATGAGTGAGAAGGGGATGCATATAATTCAAAAAATAAATTTGTAGCCATATCTTAAACAAATTGATTTGGATTTTTGTGAGCATTGTGTTTATGGAAAACAAAAGAGAGTCAAATTTCTCAGAGTTGGAAAAGTAAATAAGAGTGAAAGGTTAGACATTGTGCATACAGATGTATGGGGACCAACTTAGGTATCATCTCTTGGTGGCTCTCATTATTATCTTAATTTTATTGATGATGC
>JASDQU010108315.1:66370-77661 GCA_032191745.1 Picea mariana
AAAGGGGATGACTGTACAGTCCATATAGTGCCATGTGGCAGGATGACTGTACAGGCCGTACGGCCGTATAGATGATGTGGTAGCTTCTGGAGATGACATGTGGTAGGTGATGTGGCATACAAATGGTACATTTGGACCAGCCAGAGGGTGACATGAGTCACCACTGTAAGGGTGACACGTGGCACAGGATGACATGGCAGGGATGACGTCAGCAGGATGACTGGGCAGGTATGGTGACAGGTGGCAGGGTATGTGGCAGATACATGGACGAGTCAGTGTTTGACACTTGGCACTTTTTGATTGGTTGTTGAGGTGCCATGTGACCCAGTCATGGGATGCCATGTGGCACCTTGTGGTTGGCTCGTGGTTTGTGTAAAAGTTTATGGTCTCCACCGCGGTTGAACCCCCGACCTCTCCTCCGGGTTATGGACTGGCAGGACTGGGCTAACCGCCCACCCCACGGGTGTTCCTTGTTAGTCATATGGCAATAAACATATATGAATTTGATTAAAGTTCTATTCAGAGGTAGAAAGGGCCGGGGCTTAGTCCCAGCCCTTGGCACTAACACACGATGGTGACCGCCCATATAACCGAGAGCGCAGAGGTTTAACGCAGCGGAGGTCATGATAGGGACCAGCCCTCAGATCCTAGGTGGATCCCACAGGACCAGGGGCCTATCCACCATTTTGGGCACGGGGGTTAGTCGGTTAAGCCCGCGGTTCTATCCACGTGCCGGAAACCAAGAGCCAGTCGGACAGGGGGGTTAGCGTGCTCGGAGGAGCCTGGCCACATGGAGGCACCCATATGACCCAGAGCGTGCGCCGAAGGGGGCTGCACCTATTATTATACAAATTTTGGGTTTTTTGCTATAGTTCTGATTTTCATTGATATTATGCCTATTATTAATGGATTTAATCCATTTTTGGGAGATATTGGGCATTTTTGGAGCCCAAATTTTGGGAGGAAGTTGGGGATGGATAAACAACTTCAGATCTATATAAACTAGGCCTATTTGAGGCCATGGAGGACAGTCAGAGCAGAGTTATGCTGAAGGGAAGCGGAGCCAAAGCCATTTTTATGCAGGGAAGCTATTGAGGAGCAGACGCTTGCGGGCCATTTCTGGGAGCTCCGGACATCCGTTTTGCGTGCCATTTTCTTTGCAGGGTTCTAGGGATCTGGAAGAACATGAAAAAATTAGTCTTGTAGCCAATTGGCACTGTTACGATTTACTTTTGAGCTTTTGAACAGAAATAAAGAAGCCTCCCCCACAGAGACAAAGGCCCGGAGATGTAGGCAACGTTGTGCCGAACTCTGTTATCAATTCTCGTGTTATGGTTTGTTGTTTATTATTTCATTTCAGATTTGCAAATGTGTATATGGCTGTCATAATTCCTCTCTTTTCCTCATTCTTTCATTAAGCTTCTCATATGGTTAATTAACACATGCAAAATTAAAACTCAACCATAGTCATTAAAAGATCCTACGGATCAACCAAGGCAAGTGGCTCACCCAGGGCAAAATTCAACAATAATTTTCTCACCTAATGGGGGAATTCAATGCAATGGATAACATTTCTTCCTAAGGGGGGAGGATTGATCCAGGTGGATATTGGTCGCCACCCACCTATTCCAACTGGCTCCTCTTGAAAATTTTTAGTTGAACACATTTCTCTATAATGATTACATTTCTTTGCAATTGTGGGTTCTGAACTTCTGGGGCTATCTTGAATACATACACAACATCTAGGTGGATATTGGTGGCCGCCCACCTATTCCAACTGGCTTATTTTGGAAGTTTTCATGTCAATTAATATTTTTGTACTTCCAACGCCATTTTGGGGCCCTAAACAATGTTTTTTTTAGCTTGCCACAATCAAACATGAGACAGATTCAAAGTTTTAAGGCATAATGAAAAGACCTTTCTAACGGGCTATCACACACCTAAAACAGAGGTCATATGCAAAAGTTTCGACCCCGAGAAGTTGAGGTACCAACTTACCCATCAGGGCCCACATTAGTTTTGGCGTTTCATCTCCTAGGGTTAGGTTTTTGGATGTCTAGGGTTTTAGGATTCATGAGTAATGTTACAAAGGCCTCTGGAGCCTCATTGTAATCATTCTTCTCAAACGAATGTGCATAGTAGCCACATATCTTCTCAGAGATAGCTACCACCATTCAAACAAGTTGTTTTCAGTTTTGCAGTTTTATAGTTTCAGCCTATTTACTTTATTCAATAGAATTTATTGTTCATTGGATATATGTTTTTGTTCTCCATATATCTATGTTATTGTATTCAATCTGTTATTCATTTCATTCCACTCATAAATCTAGATAACCTTCACAACTATCTAACCACTGGAAGGAATATCTTCAATTTTTCCCATTATTAAGCTCGTTAAGCACTTTTTGATCCCACCAAGGAGGTCGCCTAAGTAGGGTGCATCTTTCCCCCAGCCTAGATATGAATTTATTTGAGGTTGGAAAATTAGGGTTTCCTCATAAAACCTAGGTTGCAGAATTAGGGTTTCCTCATAAACCCTAAGTCGAGGCATCAAGTAATTAAAGGTTGAATTGAAGGAAAAATGACTTCCGGTACCAAGATTGATGAGAAGCTTAAGGGCGCTAACAAGTTCCGAGCATGGAAGTATAGAGTTAAGCTAATTCTAGAAGAGAATGACCTAAAAGGGTTTGTTGAGTCTCCATTTTGCCATAAGATAATACCCTATCTTACCCTCTATCTAAGTCTTTTTGCCTCTGTTATGAACCTATACTGGACTATTCCCTCCCAAAATACATGCCTAATAGCTATGTCATGTCTACAAGAGGTAATTGGTGATTTAAAGAATTATTGTTTAACTTTCTTTAATTAATTTGATTGAAAGTGTTTTATTTAGTATAGTTCTAATAATTTGATTTGTGAGTAGTCTATCCGGCACTTACAGACACCATGTAATCCGGTACTGAATCCATTCTGGTACCCAAGACAGTTTTGATCCGGTACCAAGATGTGCGATATTCCGGTACTCCTTGCTCTGTTCTATTCCGGTACCAGACACGCGACTATGTGCAATCCGGTACTAAAACCTCTGTTTCGGATGCGCCAGTTGGACTTGGATAATGGTGGAGATTTTGAGAAGACAGTTGGATAGAAGCATCCGAGTTAGTTCTCCAGTTGCAAGAGACTCCATTGCTCATGCACTTCATGTCATGAAGATGGAGTTGACTCCTCAAAATTCGATGTAAATCTTAATTCTGAAATTTCCTGAACTGTTTAATGTTTATCCATAAATATTGGTAGTATCGACTTACCTTATATAAGGAATGTTGTGTAGAAAGGAATGTAAGAAATATACGATAAGAATCAGACAATACTTGTCGTCATGATGTATGCAGTAAAAGACTGTTGATCCAATTTACCATTGAATTAATACAAAAGATCTTTTATGTCAATTCTTGGATGTGAGTGAAATTTTTAGCTTGTTAACTCCTTAAGAGGTTCCTTGTTGGTTCGGCAAGGGCCCACCACCCCAACTAAGGTAAGCCTCATTTTATATGTTCTGTGTGTTTGTGTGGATAGTTTACAACAACATGTGTGTGTGATCAATCTTTAATTCATTCTCAAAATTGAGCATCGAGTTCATTATTTTGGATTGGTATGTAACAACAAGTGTTATATCGAATATACATTTTATTATCCAGTGTTGCAGGTATCTATCTCATGATTTGAAGTGTGGACTGATATTTTAAGCTTATGATTATAGTATCGCAGGGGACTAGGAGACTTTATCTTTTATCTACATGTGCTGTAATAAAGTTTTTCAGTCATACTGAATTTTCCCCGTGTTGGTTTGATTGAGTTACATGAGATTGAAGTCGGCTTTTGTTTACAGAATGGTTGAAATTGATTTCTTTAATCATTACAGGAAACAAGCTTCTTAAAGTTCATATTTTCAATACAAGTGCCTAACATGAACATACTTCTTTCTCTGAGACAACATTTCTTTGATTGACTGTTTGTCTGAGTTTCATTATCAGTTTTCTCTTTTAGGTTCAGAGGATATTTTGAAGTATTTAGAGATCTTAGAAATGAAATTTTTATGTTATTAATTATTTCCTATATGCAACAGACTTAGATAGGTTACTTGTTCTTGACACATATGGTGTAACAGCTCTTTCAATTACGAATCCCGGATTGACATTTAAATGAGTGTGAGATATACAATGAACATATTTACGCACCAACATTTTGGCTCCATTGCCGGGGAGTTGTAAACGGTAACAGGTAGCATATTTTTTTTTTGGTTTGATGAAGCATTGGATTGGATTTGAGGATAATTTGAGGGTGGAGAGAAGATGGTAAGATGAAAGGTAAGAACCTTCACATCCACTTTGNTCATTATCAATTTTCTCTTTTAGGTTCAGAGGATATTTTGAAGTATTTAGAGATCTTAGAAATGGAATTTTTATGTTATTAATTATTTCCTATATGCAACAGACTTAGATAGGTTACTTGTTCTCAACACATATGGTGTAACAAATCTTTCAATTACGAATCCCGGATTGACATTTAAATGAGTGTGAGATATACAATGAACATATTTACGCACCAACATTTTGGCGCCGTTGCCGGGGAGTTGTAAATGGTAACAGGTAGCATATTTTTTTTTTGGTTTGATGAAGCATTGGATTGGATTTGAGGATAATCTGAGGGTGGAGAGAAGACGGTAAGACGAAAGGTAAGAACCTTCACATCCACTTTGGTGGGGTTGATCCAAAGTCAGGTTGTCCTCCTACTTTTAATTAGGAATCTACGTTTTCATTGATTTCATTTTTTTATGAGTAGGTACGGAGATAATAAAGGCAGATTTATTACTCCTAAAATCTCAAAAAAACCAGAAAAACAAACAACAAAGAACCCCCCCCCTTATACTAATTCATCAAAAACTCATGCAGGAAAAATTCTTAGAGGAGAGAGCTCAAAGGAATCCATTGTAGCAACAGAAAAAGGCACCAGATCCGAAGCCACTGTTCAGATTACAAACAGAAGGCAACAAGAAAAGGAGATAGCACTGGCAACCCCATCCATAAGAGAATCTGGAAAAGAAGCAGAGGTGATAATAGAAGAGGCTGCATATGCTATTGGAAGACTACACAAAACCTTGGAATAGCCAGAGATACCAGAGAACCCGGTGGTGGAACCATCACTTAGTGGAGAAAATTCACCACCTCCCTACATAGTGCTCGAAAACATGGCATAAGAAGAGGGAAAATCAGTCAATGAAACAGAGACATTTGGATTTCCCATACTGGATATGGCTAAAGACGTTGCTATGAATAACATTCCATTATATTCACTTCCACATTTCATAGGTATGTCAACAGAAGACCTTGACTCATTTTTATTTGAATTTGACATATTGTGTAGGAGCTATAACTACACAGATAATGCTCAAAAATTAAAACTTTCCCAACCACACTAAAAGATTCGGCACTATGGTGGTTCACAAGCTTAGGGGAACACACAATTTTGTCTTGGGATGGTATGAAGGAGACCTTCCTCCAGAAATACCAGGATTACTGCAGACCTAGGGATGCTAGGAATGATATATTCAAAATGCAACAATCAGAAGAAGAAAGCTTAGAAGACTACTTAGAAAGGTTCTTATACAATTACCAAAAGACTAAGCAGTTTTCCTTAGATACAACTACAGTTAGGACTATTTTTCTAAAGGGGGTGAGGGACGATTGCATTGAAGTGTTAAACCTTATGAGTTCTGGGGACATATACCAAAAACCATTTGCAGACATAGCATAGTACTGTAAAAGATACTCTCGCAGTCAAGCTAAAATAGGGAAAAGTATAAGGGACCCTACCAATAGAATTGCTAAACCCACATCTAGAGGTGTCACAAGGATTGAGCTAGGAAATCTATTGGAAAAATTTAAAACAGATATCCTACACACCATCAGTTCCCAACTAGATACCATGCAAATTAAAAGAAAACAAGAGGAAGAAAATGATGCGTTAGCAATCTTTTGTCATCAGTGTAGGGGGAAACAACCTGAAAAGGAATTTCCCCGTCAATGTTATTGAACTCTATGGTATTTTCACAGAGAAACATCTTACTATTGAATGCCCTTCTCTCCCCAAACTTAAGGCTATGTTCAAGGGCGGAGAAGAACTTGAGACATCTTACCTCCCTAGGAGACCACAGAGATAAAAAAACCCTAGCATGTTTGCTGACCCAAGTACACAATACCCCAAAAAACAATGGGTACCTCCCATGTCTTATCCTCAGTGGTCAACACAAACCCAACCTTGGAAATAGGGGTGGAGAGGACCTGTATATGGAAATGTCCCCTTTCAACCAACAAATTTTCCCACCTATCCACAATATCCTTTGAATATTTCACAGTTGCTCCTTGGTTTTAACACCCTTTCTCTTCTTCCACCTCCAAAACCACAACAACCACTTGCACTACCCATGAATCCAAATATGCAGTAACCAATGCAAGATGCACCCATCCAAAACCCTCCTCGGCCTACTCCTATTCCTACACAACCTATCCCTAACCCAAATAACAGACTGACACAACCTATACAAAACGTTGAAGTTCAAACCTTTCCTACATATGTAATAATGCCAGCTGCATTTAATGGAATTGAATTAAGGTCAGGAAGGATTGTAAACAAAAAAAATCCCACTATGGCCATTCAAGAGGAACATGTGCATAATCACACAAACCAAGAGGAACAAATAGGTGCCCAAACGGTTCAAAGAGAAGAACAGATGACTGATCCAATGAACGAAGGAAGAAACATTGCAGTACCACAATAAATCCCTTCCCCCAACTCCTTTGCAGTAGAAACACCCCATGAAGTGAATCCCCCTTACCCAGAAAGGCTGCTCATAAAGAAAACCGAGGAACTTCTAGAACATAATATAGAGACTGAACTCCGGAATATATGTGTAAAGATCCCACTACTACAAGCCATTAAAGACATACCTATCTATGCTAAAATTGTAAGGGACCTTTGCATTAAAAATCTAGTGAGAAAGAGGAAAGAGACTCCTGTCAAATGGGTGGTAGGACAATTATCAGAGTTTATAAAAGAAATGCCTTCCAAGTATAGTGATCCAGGGAACCCAGTGGTAACTATAGAAATCAATGGTGTTGCCTTGCCTAATACATTGATTGATCTAAGGGCAAAAATAAATGTGATGTTAGTAAACACTATGAAAACACTGCAACTAGATCACTTAAGACCTACACAAACTTTTCTAGAACTTGCAGATAAATTAGTCATCACCCCAGCATGAAGTTTAGATGATATAACAGTGACATTGGCCTCTTGGGAATACCTTGTGAATTTCTTGGTAATCCATCCCAAATCCCCCAAACCAAGACACCCAGTGGTACTAGGATGACCTTGTCTGGACATTGCTGATGCATTCATCAGTTGCTGATCTAGAGAAATGACAATTTCCAATGGCACTCAAAGTCAGAAACTTATCCTTTTTCCTCCCGCCCAACCAGCCACAGAAGTCCCTCTCTGGTTGGAGAATCCGTATGGGGAGGAGGACTGTACCCAGCCCTTGTTGACACTTGAACAAGTAAAAGGAGTACAAGAACACTCTGAATAACAAATCCTAAGTCTATTCTTGGCTGCTTCGACATGCATTGACTATCCCCAATCTTTCCCCAACTACACACACATCTTTAGCCATGAATTTCAAGAAATTTGGCACCCTTCTATTTCTACAACAACCACTCTTTTGCAAATAGAGGAAGGGAAGGAGTCTACTGTCCAAGCTGTAGAAATTAGACCCGGGAAGTCCCTGTATATCAATGCCAGCCTAGAAATAGATCAACAACAAAAGTTGATACAAATGATTCAAGGGAAATCTGATGCGTTTGCATGGGATTACTCTGACATGAAAGGGATCCACCTAGATACATGTATGCATCATATTAACGATCAAATCAGACCTATCCAACAACCCCAGAGAAGAATGAACCCAGCCTTGAAAGATATAGTAAAGGAAAAACTCCAAAAACTCCTACAAGCCAATTTCATTTGCCTTATATCAGATAGCAAATGGGTCTCCCCATTAGTTATTGTACCAAAGAAAAATGGGAAATGGAGGATTTATGTGGACTTTCGAGAACTTAAAAAGGCCACCTATAGAGACTACTTCCCTTTACCTTTCATAGATAAGGTCTTGGATACTTTATCTGGGAAGAGGTACTTTTCTTTTCTGGATGGGTTTAGTGGCTACAACCAAATACAAATTTCACCAGAAGACCAGGATAATACCACATTCACCTACCCTTGGGGAACCTATGCTTATAGGGTTCTCCCCTTTGGGTTATGTAATGCCCCTGCTACCTTTCAAAGGGCTATCTTGGCTATTTTCTCCAATCTGACCAATGATTGTGTGGAAGTCCACATGGATGACTTCACAGTATATGGGAATGATTTCCAACAGGAATTGGATAATTTGAAGAAGGTATTGGTTAGATGTAGAGAGACCAACCTCTCACTCAGTCATGAAAAATCAAGAATGATGCTTACTGAAGGAATCGTCCTAGGTCACCACATCTCCAGTACTGGAATGAGAGTGGACCCTGCCAAAATCAACATTATTTCCCAAATTAAGATCCCTAGTTCACAAAAGGAAATCATAAGTTTCTTAGGGCATGCCGACTACTGTAGGAGGTTTATTCAAAATTTTACAAACCTAGCTGCCCCCCTTTTCAAACTACTAACGAAATATGTTGAATTCAGTTGGGATGAGAAATGCCAAATCTCCTTTGAAATCTTAAAAACAAAACTTTCAAGTGCTCTTGCTTTGAGAGGTCCAAACTAGTCTCTTCCTTTCCATATCTGTACAGATGCCTTAGATACCACTTTGGGAGCTGTATTAGGACAAAGGGAAGGGCATATTCCTTATGCTATATACTTTGTTAGTAAGATCCTCTCACCTGCTGAAGCAAACTATACTGTTACAGAGAAATAATTCTTATCAGCAGTACATGCCATCAACAAGTTTAGACACTATATAATAGGATATGAAGTTTTTGTGCACACATA
Organism: Picea mariana; assembly: GCA_032191745.1. Taxonomy (NCBI): domain Eukaryota; kingdom Viridiplantae; phylum Streptophyta; class Pinopsida; order Pinales; family Pinaceae; genus Picea; species Picea mariana. Next base: position 75,467 of record JASDQU010108315.1, read on the forward strand.
TCACTCAGCTATCATATTTCTAATGAATAAACCTGTTACAAATGCTAGAATAACTAGATGGCTCTTGTTACTACAATAATTTAATATCACTATTATAGATAGGCATGGAAGAGTGTTATAACCCTAAATTGCACCATACATGCTTACCTGGCATCAGGCCATCTCATATCCCTTCGTTGCCAAAGCACTACTGAACAACTCTTTAAAAATCCTCTTTTGTAAAGGCCCACACGCCCTACTCCATTACTGCATGCGTGTACACGTTAGCTGACCTCAAACGACCCACGTGGACCAACAAAAGCATGAAAAAAGGAAAGTTTCCGACGAAACACACAGCTCTGGGTGAGTTAACTGAAACTCCCAGCCATGCATGGCCGAGGGTTCATCCAAATACCTAGCTTCTTCTAGCCTATAAAAGAAGGGCTAGGGGTCCTATTTGGAAGAGGAAAAATATAGCAAAGAAACTCTGCCCATTTGCATATTCCCATTGTCCCAACCCTTTAGCCATCCTTGTGCCAGAAGAGATACAAAGCAAAGAAGTTGGAGGACAGTTGAAGAGGAACCCAGGATCAGGTTCATGGAGCGGTGGCCAGTATCGACTTTTTGTAAGTTGACTCATTCAAAGTAATAAAGAAAATGCTTTTCCCGTCCCAATTCATGAGTTATTCATAATTTGTTAAGTGCATGTTTGAATTTCTAACCTGTTAGTCTATAGGTAAGATGCATGTGTAGTCATTGCTTGTCTTGTATGCAGGTCAGCATTGGAAAGGAGAACTGCGAACAAGTGATCAAGTGCGACAAGGGATTGACATCAAACACCTAGAACAAGGTAGGTTGATCTAGCCATATTTTACTGAGAAGAAATAGGATTTAAGTCTGGGGACGAAGGTAGAAAGTAGATTTTCTCTTGGTCATATCTGCATGAAAAGTATAATCCTATTTACTAGTTTGCATTGAAACATGCCCTCACAACTACACCTTTGCTCCGGCCACCTAACTATAACAAAGATTTCTTATTATATCTGGCTGCAGCAGAGTCAACCATTGGCATGGTTTTAGTTCAGGAAGATGACTTGTTCTCAAAATACGTGATCTATTCCCTGAGCCGAGGCCTCGTAGGACCGGAACTTAATTATTCTCACATCGAAAAACTTGTGTTGGCAGCAGTTCATGCTATTCAACGGTTCTGTCATTATGCTCTGTTTCGCAAGACTACCGTCATTGCTGTCGTGAATCCATTCCAGCACATGTTGACACGACGGGTAATAGGTGGAAAAATCAGTAGATGGATAGTCATCCTCCAAGAATTTGACTTAGACTTTGTCTCAGCAAAGTCCAAAAAGTCACTGGTCTTCGTAGAACTCATTTCGGAACTTACGGTTGAGTTAGGTGACGTTGTGCCGGAAGAATCGCCTATCCAGGGAGATATGTTTTTGATCACATCTTCAGATCCCTGGTATGGAGATATACTTATCTATCTCCAGAATTTGAAATGCCCCACCACTACTTCTCGCGATGAGCATTGACGTATACGCCATTAGGCTAAGAATTATCTCATCATCGAAGATACATTGTATCAGAGAGGTGTAGATTGCATCCTACGTCGATGTCTCACTCATGAGGAAGCAGTTATCGTGCTTAATGATTGCCATACCAGAGCTTATGGCGATCATTTGTCTGGTTGGAAACAACCCAAAAGATTCTACGAGCAGGTTACTTCTGGATGACACTTATCAAAGATTGTATCAAATCGGTCAAGAAGTGCCATCCGTGCCAAATCTTCTCTCGGAAGATGAGGGAACATCCCGCTCCCATGTTTCCTGTCATCATAGTTGGTCCCTTCACCAAGTGGGGGATTGATTACACTACTTGCAACCCTCCTTCAACAAGGGGGCACCGCTATATCATCGTAGCTGAAGACTACTTCACAAAGTGGGTCGAAGCTATGGCAACATTTAAAGATGATGGAGAGACTGCATCTCTCTTTTTATTCAACCAGATCATAGCAAGGTTCAATGTCTCGAGGGAGATTGTCACTAACCATGGAAGTCACTTTCAGAACCAGATGATGACCGAATTAACATCCAATCTTGGGTTACGGAAAGAACATTCATCACCCTACTACCCCCAAGCCAATGGGTAGGTGGAAGCTGTAAACAAAACTCTTAAGACTATTCTACAACGCATTATCAACT
>JASDQU010108315.1:96467-106965 GCA_032191745.1 Picea mariana
CTAGTACTAGTGCGGTACTGATATTTTCCTTCAAAGTGTTGAAATATTTTTGTTTCTTTCCTTCCCACTAAACAATGTTCTTCACACTGGTTAAGGCATGCAAAGGAGCTGCTATAAAGGAGAAGTTTGAAATGAACCTCCTCCAATACTGGACTGCACCTAAGAAGCTTTGTATCTCGGTTACATTTTTGGGCTCAGGACAATTTACAATTACATCAATCTTGGAAGAATCAATTTTTAATTGTCCTCCTCCTACAATATGACCTAAGTACATAAGTGCAATCTTGCCAAATTCACATTTAGACAATTTTATAGACATTTTTTTCCCTTTGCAAAGTATCCAATACTTACTTTACATGCCTCACATGTTCATCCCAAGTCCCGCTAAAAATAAGAATTTCATCTAGATATACAATCACAAAATCATCTAGGAAAGGCCTGAATACATAATATTCATCACATGCATGAAAGTTACTGGAGCATTACAAATCCCAAACGACACAACTAACCACTCAAACAATCTCTGTTTGGTTTTAAAGGCAGTCTTCCATGCATCCTGTTCTGCAACCCTGATATGATGGTATCCACTACACAAATCCAACTTAGTGAAATAAACGACATTCTTTAACTGATCAAGTAAATCATCTATACTAGGAATATGGTATCGATTTTTCACCATGATTTTATTTAAGGCCCGGTAATCGACACACATTCTCTATGTGCGATGTTTCTTTGTCACCATCATGATCAACGAATCACAAGGAGATGAACTGGGCCTGATGACTCCTTGATCCAATAATCCTTGTACCTTCTTCTTGATCTCTGTCATCTTTACAACTGACATCCTGTACATGCCGACATTAGGAAGAAGAGAATCTCGCTGAAGATGTATATCATGTTGGATTTCCCTCTTAGGAGGTAATCCATATGGTTCTTGGAAATTATCATCATACTTAGAAAAAATATCAATTAATTCTTTCTTATGAGAAGGATCACATCCTTGGAAAGCGTCGGATGTTCCGACATCTTTCTCCCTTAGGACCATGAGTACATATCTCTTATTAGTGTTTATGAGTCTCTTCATTTGTTTTGCACTAACAAGTGTTGTGTTTACCCTCATGCTGTGAGATCTAACAATATATTCCACTCCCCCCTTAGTGAGGTGGTATTTTTTCTCATGATGAAAGAAGACTGCTTTTCTATCATAAAGATAAGGACTCTCCAACACTATGCCACATATATCAAGTGATACAACATCCAAATCCACTTCATTAATCAATTTTGAAGCAATATCAAATCTGAACCTACATTGTTTGGTGACATTAAGTTTTTCTTTATCACATACCCAACCAAGATGATAAGGCTTTGTATGTGGTTTCATTTCAAGACCCATCTTTTTGACAAGTACTTCATATATCAAGTTTACTTGGGAACCCGGATCAAGCAATGTATCTATCTTAGTGTGTTTAGATACAACCCTTATATGAAATAATTCATTCCTCTTTCGTTCATCATTGTGAGATTCATTATTGGAATTTGAACTAGCATGAAGGGAATATTTACCTTGTACTCCAACCGCTGTGATATTTCCTTCATCCCTTGAATCAGAACCAAGATCATGTTGCACTGCAACAATGATTTTTTTCTTCCCCTTTCCACCAATTTTTTTCGGTCTCTTCTCTGGATGTAGTTTCCAACAATGTTCATTATTGTGACCACTTTTCTTGCAATGAGTGCAATATGGCTTTACTCCTCTCGTCATTGTGGAGGTCTTCTTGTCCTTCCTTTTAAACTTATTAAATGACTTATGTGGGAGATTGGAAGGTTTCTGTTGGCACAGGGGCAAACCCAGGGTTCAACGCTACAACAACGCACCAACAAAACCCTAACTACTGACCCTTTCGACAACACCTACGAAGAAGATGAAGTCTCACTCGAGGTAGAAGAAGGGGTGGTTGCATGAATCAGATGTCTACAACCTTAGATGACACACCAATCTGTGATTACAACACCTTAAAAAAGCACTTAGCAGTTACAATTCACCAATATTTAACCAATATCTACTTCACAGATAAAACCCTAATTAGAAAGCACTGTAGTTTTAACCCAGATCCAACTTATTCAAGCACTAAGCACATTCAAATAGGTTAGATATAACATTCATCAATATTATTAAGCACAAATCATTAACAGATCTATCTATCATTCATCTATATCAAAGCACTTAAGCAAGTAAGCACATAAACACATCAATACATCACACAAAGCATAGCAACACAGGATATACGTGGTTCACCCCCAGCCTAGGGCTACATCCAACAAATCTTCTTTCTCTTTTATTATCTTTGGTCAATCAGCTACATGCACAGAGCCACAAGATCCTACTCTGCAAGGACATGAGATCTGCGTGCACCTTACTAGATCCTCCTTCCCCGAGCTAGGTTAGAACACAAAGCTTCTACTCAATCTCTTACAGTCACTCACACTTAGCCTTGCAAGTCTCACACAACATGAAAAAAGCATGTACATTATCACTTGCACTTAGCACTTGGTATCACACATTTTTGCCTTTGCACTTATCATACATATGCACCACCTACTTACATCGCCTAGCTTTATATTTATATATTACAAAAGAGGCCTAAACATAGGTAAACCCATGGGCCGACATCCCCATACCTGTTACATAATCCCAAAATCCAAAAGGCCCTAAAAAGGGGCTGAGATCCCACGATCTCTGCTTCGTCTTGCACTCCACCTTCAACAGCCTGTCGAAGTCCCAAAAGTAGGTCAAACCTGACCAAGGATCCTCAAAACTTGGTCAAGGGCCAACAGGCCCCCAACACTCACCTATGATTCATCCCGAGTCACTTTGGTTTGGGTAGCTCTTCTTCGAAAGCCTCGATCTTGGCTCGAATTGCTTTGACCTGTTGTTGTACCACGACCTCCTGTTCGACGAACTCTAGGATTATTGCTTCGTTGACAGGTCCCTCTATGCGTTGTTTAGCTGCAGTGATGACTTGCTCCAGTTCTGTTCCTCGGCCTTCAATATCTGTGAATAGTTGGCAAGCCTCGTCTTGAATTGGTTGGAGTCTCTGAGTCACTTCCATTAATATGCTCTGAATGGTGTGGACCTGCTGTTGGGCATTGCACTATTCTTGGGATCGCTTCATCCTTTCGACTGCTGATACGGGCTTCAACTGTGCCTGTATTGTTTCTGCTTGTTTCTTTGCCTCTTGGAGTTGTGACTCTAGTGCCTTTAATTCATAATCCTTAGTGAGTTGCTCATAATTCTGGGAACTATGATCACTTAGTTGTTTACATTCCATGGCGAGGGCCTTGATTCTTTCAACTGCGCTTTGAGCAATCGCTTCTTTTTGATCTCGTACATCCGGCGGAGTGTTGGCACTGTTTGGAGCTCTAATTCTGATATTCTTTGCTGTAGCCATTGGATATATTCTCCGAGCTATGCTACTTGATGCTCCACTTGGTCTTCTACCTTTGGCTCTATGCCTATCATAGAGTGAAGTGCTCTGTCGACTGCTTCTTTGACTCCCAACGGTTCTGTGAGAAATTGTTCTTTTTCTTGCTTGGCCTACGCTCTCTCTTCTTCAAAATTGGCTTGAAGGTCCTCTTTCTCCTTTTGTGCAACCCAAAATTGCTCTACCATTTCTTCTCGTGCTTGCTTCAAGGCCACTGTGGCCTATTATTTCTCTTCTTGCGCTCGACGAAAGTGGGCTTCGGTCGCATCAGCTAGTCTATGAAGTTGGGCAGGCTCATCTACCAACTCTGGTTCTTCTGATGGCGGGGGTGCAGTGGATACTGCGTGGCTAGAGTGAAGGGCCTGTTGTACCCCTCTCAGCTCTATCATGATTATGTCATACAAGGATTCTTACTTGGCTTTGTTGTTTTGCAAAATGTCCCGTGAAGCGTCTGATATGACTGCGATTATGAAATTGAAGTAATCGATCATGAGTACAGTCTGAAGCTTCGGCTTGCTTGCTTTGGATTTCTTTTGCGATGTAGGTTTCATGGGGGAAACATTCCTTTTCTTCAATGTATCTGTGCCATCAAGGGGGTTCCATGGCGGGGTTACTTCGCCTTGCTCCTGCTTATCTTCTTCCCCTTCTTTTTCTTCTTTCTCCTCTTTGTCCACCTCATCACATCCTCCTTCGCCAGGTGAATCTGAGGCAGTCTCTTCTGAGGCACTACTCAGTTCCTGAACATATTCGTTCTTCTTCCTTCTACTACTGCTGGGTGCATTATACTCCTTGCAGGTAACTACCGGGCTTCCAATGAGGCTTGGGTCAAACAATTCTGCCTTAGCGACTGGTATAAAGAACTTTGTGGTCCATTCCTTAGTGATTTCTTCTAGGTCCTCCTCGCTGAGCTTATAGTATGACTGAAGCTCTTCTTTATTCTCATCTGTGCACGCGGTGATATATATGAAATGCCTATCTGTGCGAAACTTCATAAGGGGTCTGAACCTGTCCAGAGTGTTTGGCGTCATCTAGGGGAATGATTCGATAACCCTTTTCAGCTGCAGGTAGTAGGTATGGAATATTGCATTTGACTTCCACTGTTTTCCCATGTCGCTCGAGTACCAGAGCATGGTGAACTTCGCAGCAAGTGGTTCGAACTACTCAATGTCCAAGAAGGTCACACATTCCAACATCTCTCAAGCTGTAAACGCGACAAGGATCAACAACCAACTAAAGTGGAACTCGTAGCTCTGATTCTGAGCTTCGTAGCAATCGAATTCTAGTTGGTTGACTAAGTACTTCACCCAGTTCATCTGTAATACCTCCACACACTTTCCTGTGAGGTCAACCACAAACCCTGTGACCTACATGGGTCTGTTATTTTAGACTAGCTTACCAACAATCAACTGGAAAGCGAGGTGCACTGCACCATTCTAAATGGATGCTACCTTGTAGCCTCGCATCCCCTTCTCTACATCGCCATAGATGTCTTTAATCTTCTGTGCCAGGGCGTGATCTACAACCTTCCCTGGGTAGAAGTCCTGCGGTTCAGGTCCCTGCATGATTAATCTGATGATCCTATGGATCAGTGCTAGATCGATGATAATACACCTATCTAACCATAAATAATCGTCGTGGAAGCATGAAAACAAGATCTTAACAAACACATTAACCTCTTGGTTCCTTCCAAAGTGTGGGATTTGCATGACATTAAGGATAGTGGACTGCACGATGTTCATGGTCCATGGCTGGGGAATGATCTTCGATCTCTTTCCCTTCATCTTAGTCAATTACTTGTGAGGCACGAGCATGCTATAGGTCTTGCAGTCCCCTTGATTATAGTCACTGATCTTTAAGGTTGGAATCCTCTCCAACTGCAGTCTGACTGTGCGTATCCCCTTTTGGAGGTATGTCATGATGACTGTGTAGTCAAAGTCCCTCGAGACACTGTCACGATTCACCGCGCCAGCTAGAGGTGAGACGTAAAAAGGTAGAAAAGATGGGATTAACTTCGCATTCACTAAGTCATCTCTGTGCTTGGTTCTCTTCTCATCTGCAACGCGAGATGGTATGGATCTACGAGCAGTTCACAGGGAGGCTTTCACTCCTCACATCGTTGAAGCTTGAACTCTGGTGGACATCACTCTCTCTGCCATAAGGTCGATTACAACTTCTTCGATGACTTTATCTGTGGCGCTGAGATCGTTCGACATACATGCTCAGATCAGATAACTCAGGTGGATGAATGAATTCTCAAAGCAATGGAACATGTGTCAATATCAATAAACACAATGTAGTAGCAATGAGTTCTCTTGTTGGCTCGAATACAATTCACAAAAGTGTTCTCAGTGCAACAATTGATGGAATAAGTAGACAGCGATGTAGCTGATCTTCTCCAACTGACAAGAGGCCTTCATCAATGCAGTTATGTCCATTACAACACGGTCCCAATGGTCCCATGGTGAGATTTCTGGTCATAACTGTTGTTTTAACTGTTCAAGGCATCGGGCTAATGGTTATAATGCTTTCAATGGCTATATCGCTTCACCATGGTGAAGTGCCATGTTGTGTTGTTCTGATATCCCGACGAAGTTCCAGTTTTGCAAACCTTCCCTCTATGAAGTCCCCTCTGGGACCTTCTGTAACTTTTCTATCTTTGCTCTCTTCTTACTGATTTTTCTAGCCTTCTTCCCGGTGATCTTCGTCTCAGTATTCCTCTTTCCATTCTGATTCTTATCTCCTTTTGGTATAATAAATTTTCACTGTTGAGATTCTTTCGTAGGGTTCAAGGGAAATACCTCTTCTCTGTCTAGGGTAGGTGCTCCGTTGTTCTGTGAATCTTCTTGTGTTCATTCAACTTCAACATCCAAGTTTCTGGTTTTAAATAGCTTCGATCGGTTCTCCTGTTCTTCAATCAAGTGTGCTATCCTCCTAGTCATAAAATATTTTAATTCTTGCTTCTTTTGTTCTAAGACTTCCTCTTATTTTCTTCTGGTCCGATTTCTTTCAATCCAGGGTTTTCCTAATTGTTGTCACAAGATTTGACTCTAGGTTGTAATAGAGCCAAGCCTTAGCACATTTTTAAAAGAAAAAATTATTTGTTGTTCAAAGCTTGACTTGGGTTACAACAAGCCAATCCTTGAAAATTGATTTAGAGTGTACTTCTGACCTAATACACTCAGAGAGAGTTCTCTCAATGGCCAAGGGCTCTTTACTCAGGAATATTCAATAATCACAGTAAGAAGGCCAGATTTCTTAACAGAGAAGATTTTTAATAAGGTTGGGGGTTGCACAGATTTGAAAAGACCTATTGGGCGATGAAGTCAAGTGAAAACCAAAGAAAAGAGATAATAACAATGATCATATTACTTGCAAAAAATGAGGCAAAGTAAGTCTATCTTTCAACAATTGATAATCATGATATAGTAGTAGAAAAATAAAAGGAAAAGACCATCACAGTGAAAGCATCTATCAAGGATGAATTTTCACTACAACTTTAGAGGAAAAAGACTGAAGGATAATAACTATATATAGAGCACTCATCTTGAGTGAATTCTGACTAGTCATCATCGAAACAGAACACCTATCAACTGTGTGTAAGGAGCATGTAAAATGAATTCCAAACAGATTTTAACTCAGTCAATAAAGGAACAGATAGACAATATGACAATGAAAAAAAGAGAACATACTGAAAGAATCGACCGTGATGAATCTCACAATATCAAGTGAACATGTCTTTTCTGTATTACTCCATTCCGGGTTTTCAAAATAACTCTGCGTTCAAAAGGAGCTCTCTCCAAAAGAGGTTTTCCCCCCAGCCCCCCCTCCCTTTATTACAATGGATGAACCTTTATATAAATTCCCTCTCTCAAGGAGGTTGAATCTGCGTCATAGGATACCTAACAAAAAATGAACTAACTTCAACCGTCTTTAACTAATCATAACAATAATCTGAACTAATTTAAAAGCACAAACAAAATCCTAATTTCCAATGAACTATCTATAACAGTGTATGCATTTGATTCGCCTCCATGTGCAAAGATCTCTGAAGTTGTCAAGAGTTCATAATGAATACCAGATCAACATTAGGAATATCAACACCACGGGTAGCTACATTAGTAGCAATCAACACGTTAAAATGTCCCTCGTGAAAGCCAGCGAGAGTCTTCTTCTCACTGATGCTGTGAAATATCACCATGCAAAGGTTCATACGAAAGGACCCGACCCAGTGCCACTGATAGACTATCTGCATCTCGCTTTGTTTGAGTAAAAATGATACATTTTCCCCCTTTAGCATATTCAATTATCAATGGGTTGATAATGGAGTGTTTCCCATAGGTGGATGCAGTGATAGATTAAAGTGATATTCCATCTGCCAACTTCTGAGATGATTCACCAATAAGATCAATAACAATAGGATCATTTAAATATTTCCTTGAAATCCTTTGTAGCAGAAAAAGCATACTCTGGTGTTTTTTTAGCAACCTCTCCATAATCACCTCAACGTCTTCACCAAAGTTCACATTTATATATTACAAAAGAGGCCTAAACATGGGTAAACCCATGGGCCGACATCCCCATACTCGTTTCATAAGCCCAAAACCAAAAAGGACCTAAAAAGGGGCCGAGATCCTACGATCTCCACTTCGACTTGCGCTCCACTTTCGACAACCTGTCAAAGTCCCAAAAGTAGGTCAAACCTGACCAACGATCCTCAAAACTTGGTCAAGGGCCAACAATTTCTTTGTGGGATCTTCTTGAACATGCTTTCCCATGTTCTCAAGGTGGTTGGCTTGCACACAAACTTCATCACGTCTGGTGGGGTCAAACAAGAGTAAAGTATGACGAATATAATTGTGAAGTACGCCAATCTACTTCATTAAAGTTTCATAATAATCCAAAGGAATGGTTAATGCAAGAGATTTCTTCCTAAATTCTTCTGTGAAACTTTGTATAGTTTGAACTTTACTTTGCCTTAAAGTTTGCCATAGTCAATGGATAAAATTGCTTCCTTATTGCTAATTTAAATTCCGACCATGAGGAAAGAAGATTACCACATTTACTTCTGTCCTGAAGTTTTCTCTCCCACCATACGAGAGCGGTGCCTTCCAACCGAAGAGAAGACAGTTTCACTTTAACTTCCTCTTCATCAATATGTTGAACATGACAATATACTTCAACCCGTCGGATCCAATTATCTAGATTTTCAGGATTAACATCTCCATTAAACATAGGTAAAACAATTTTTACATCAAGCTAATAATGGTTTCTTAAAAGAGGCTTTATGGCTAGAATGATGAGAATGCTCAAAAGAATAAGAACTAGAACTTGATGGTGAATATGGAGGCTCAGGAGGGTCTCCTCCAGCCCCTCGATTTACCGAAGCATCATCATCAACATGTGCTTCCTTTTTCTTCCCTTTCTTCTTCATCCTCTTCTCATAGTCTCCATACATTCATTTGACCATTTCTGACATGCGATAAAAGACCATATGGAAGTTTTTTTCCTGTTCATCACGCTTGTCTTCTTCTTCCACTGTCTTCCTTCGAGATGCATGACCAACTTCGGGATTGAAAGTCTTAAGAGTTCCTTCACCCTACTTATTCTTGGCCCTAGTAATCATTCACAGTCAACAATTCAAGTCAAAGATGACTGCTCTGATACCAACATGATCTAGGATCTTTTCATCGAGTGACTTATAAATAATTGCATTAAATAAACATAAATTAAAGTGCACCATTAAAGAAGGAAAAGTTCAATAATAAACAGGCATAAGCATCAAATCTGAGCACAAAAAAATTGACAATGAAGTTCTTCCCTGGTGTACTATGTCTCTGGGTCCTGCTCTCAATTGGGAAGGCCTTTTTATTAACTCAACAAAATAATTTGACAAAATACATAAGTATACCTCATTCTGAAATCAAGCTGCAAATGTTTTTCTCAAATCAGAAAACAAACAACACCATTGAATTCATGGCATCAAATTACCCAAAAATGATTATCTCCATGCTTCGATCCGACTTTGGAACTCCCAGGCCCAAGAGAAACTCTGTCTTGGTTTTCGTGCCCTGCAAACTACAATAAATGATGAATAATTTACCTCGAAAACTGTGTCAGTTCGTACCCGTGCATGCTCTCCTCCAGCTCTGGGAGGATTCATATTTTAAATAAAAAAAATGGCATTGTAAACAATGTGAGGTTGTTGGCCTAGTGGTTGTAGAGCATATATTAAGGTGTGTATAGTGGGGGAGGTCTCGGGGTCGAGCCCACGGGCCTCCCCTTTTGGCTCGGCTATTGTAATATATATATATATATATATATATATATTTATATTTATATTTGACATGTGTTTGTTCCAATAACTTTGGTGAGGCTTCTAGATGTTGGTTGGTTTCCAGATTTGGCGGACCCACCAAATATTTTTAGTTTTTGAATTTTTGTTCATGGGTTGTCATTGGGCATTTTCCCAATGCCACGTGGCAGCCAACCATTGGGCCATGTCAACCAATGTACAATCACTCTACCATCAGCGTATGGTCTTCCAACTCAGCTGTTAACTCAGCCTGCCATGTCACTGTATGGACTGCCACGTGGCACAATTTTACTAGTCCATAAAATTACCCAAAAATGCCAAATATGAGTGACACGTGGTAGCCTCTGGTGCTGCCATGTCACCATGGTGATGCCATGATGAACTCAACATGACATGTGTCACCTCCTACACATTCCATGTATGTTGTATGGATGTTGACGTCATCCGTACTGATGTTAACGTCATCCGTACTGATGTTAACTAATGCATACAACTCTTTATCATGTGTAGGATAGTTAACAACAACTCGGTTAAAAGTTTTAGAGTGGTAACAAGTAGGCTTACGATATTACATCAATACTTCACCCATGGTGTATCCATTGGCATCTGTCTCGATCTCAAAGGGCTGTTGAAGATTCAACAGTTCTAGTACTAGTGCGGTACTGATATTTTCCTTCAAAGTGTTGAAATATTTTTGTTTCTT
>JASDQU010108315.1:147810-161532 GCA_032191745.1 Picea mariana
CAACGTTCTTATCGCAGCCGCCCATTGTGCTGAAAAATCTGTTTCTGCATAATCAACACATGGCCTCGGGGACCTCCAACAATAGAAATGCATTGAGTGGGAGTCAAAAACCATTATCACATGAAGGTGGCCATATATGTGTCAATATGGTCAAGTCTTAGATTGATGTAGCCACTCGATATTGTGATTACGGTTCTTCACAGACTGTTGTAGGTCTAGAGTCTCCTCCTCCTCCAGAAACACCTTGCAGATCGAAAAGCCGAAACCTCTGCCTTGTATTCTGAAAGGAGTACTAAAGTGCTTTTCCCTCAATACTAATGCCATAGTTTCCTAGAACTATTTGATTATCAGATATCTAGGTCAAACCCCTTGTGTGATGTCGGCTTTGGAGGTGCTCCAAATAGGTGCTCCAAATGTGTCCTTCACAAAGGAATGCCTTGTTATCTTCATTAAGATATTTAGAGCTATGTGGCTAGAAGGTTATTAAGTTTGACGTCATGGATGTTAGGCCTCACTTACCTTACCACGCAGCCTTTCAAATCCATGCGGAGTAAATGAAAATTACCATTAAATGCACAATAATTGATGAAGGTGTTCTGACGTGCGTGATGTCCCTAACCTGATGGAAAGCCATTGGCTCTCCAACTTTGTCCCAATATACGACTATGTTGACATCATTTGATGGGAATTCATTTTGACCCCACAAAATTATTCCCACTTTTCCGGTCCAGTTAGGTGGAAAGATAGTGGAGGTTGATGTCGAGGTGGTTGATGCACCCCTCGACTATAATTTAATACTAGGGCATAATTGGACTTATGCCATGACAACCTTTGTGTCGCTTGTTTTCCGCACTTTTTGTTTTCCTCATGAAGGGAAAATAGTGACGATTGATCAATTGTCCTTTGTGCACACTAGTCCTAATGCATTAGTTGGACCTTTGGTCCCTGCGATTGACAATTCTCAGGAGGCAACTGAGGATGTTGGTGTCGAAATGTATTCCTCTCTCATGGGTAGCTTTGATTTCATGGCACCAATTCATCACATTAATTCCATTTCCAGTGAGTCTTCGTCATCGATGAGGTCCGTTCCTTTTCGTACTTTGCGTTTCAACGACCCTTGGACCCTACCTTCCCCAACTATGTCAAACGAAGGTCAGTCACACATTGGGATGGCATTGACACTGTCAGCGACAGAATTTGCGTATCAGTTTATTCTTGACGCTACTGCTGACCCAGATCCTTTCTCCTCGCAAACAAACGAGGTGGATCATGTTCTAGAGCCCGTATGGGCTGTCCAATCATCTTGTTTACATGATTTCCTCAACGATACTTTACCTTCAGATGAATCCATATTAGACACCATGTATGGTTCTGATAGGCCTTGGGATGATATGCATCATCACTCCTATTTCCTCACAGAGCTTGTTAGGATTGAACATGATGAATTTAGATATACCTTGAGTGAGATGGCTGGTCACACTATGGTTCCATTAGATACACATGGTATTTATACCGAAGGAAACATGGTGAATATTTCTCCTACCGTTACGATTGACATCTCTCGTATTCCTGGAAAACTTGAGAACATATATATATCGGTGTAGATTGTTCGCCTGAAGAAATTTAGATGTACACCGAGCTCTTCAAATAATTTCATGATGTATTCGCTTGGTCATATGAAGATATGCCAGGGATCAACCCCAACATTGTAGAACATGAGATCAAAACCTATTTGGATGCTAGACCTATTCGATAACATCTTAGAGCTATTAACCCTAGGAAGGCCCCTGCTATTAAGGCAGAGGTAGAGAAGCTACTTAATTTTTTCTTCGTCTAGCCAGTTCCCTTGACTGAATGGGTGTCCAATGTTGTTCCCGTAAATAAAAAAAAAAGGAACCATCCACGTATGTATGGATTTTTGAGACCTGAACAAGGCTTGTCCTAAAGACAACTTCCCGACTCCTTTCATTGACCAGATTCTTGATGAGTGCACAGGAAGGGGAATCTTTTCTTTTATGGACAGATTTTCAAGTTATAATTAAATTCAAATCAAACCCAAGGATCAACATAAGACAACGTTTATTTTTCCTTGGGGTACTTTTGAATACCAAAAAATGCCTTTCGGCCTTAAAAACGTCGGAGCAACCTTCCAACATGCCATGGAATTTCCTTTTCATGATCTCAAGAATATTGTCGAAGCTTACCTAGATGATCTTGTTTCCCACTCTCGCAAGAGAGTATATCACTCTACTCACCTTCGATTAGTATTTGAGATATGCCATTAATATCACATTCGGTTGAACCCTCACAAGTGCATATTCTACGTTAGGTTTGGCCGTCTTTTAGGATTCTTAGTGTCTAAGCATGGGATCATGGTAGATCCTATGAAGGTTGGGGCAATACTTTGATTTCCTCCCCCACACAACATTTGACAACTTCAAGGTTGATAGGGGAAGGCTAATTTCCTACGTCGGTTCATAGTGAACTATACCAATTTAACTAAGGGTTTCATTTGTCTTTTGAAGAAGGATGCTTCGTTTATATGAGATGAGCGAGCCCAAGAATCCTTCGATGCTCAAGCTTTGGTATCGCCACCTTTGCTGAAGCCTCCAAACTATAATAGAGAATATTTTATTTATATCGCTGCGTCCGAAGGGATGGTTGGTATGGTTATGGTTCAGGAGGACGATGAGATCTAGGATCACATTGTCTACTATCTCAGTCAAAACCTAGTTGGTCCTGAACTTAAATACTCTCATGTAAAGAAACTAGCCTTGGCCACCGTACATGCGGTTCAAAGATTATGAAATTATATATTGATATGCAAAACTACTGTAGTTTTGTATATCAATCCATTTCAATACATCTTCACCAGGTGTATCATAGGGGAAATACAATAAGTGGATTGATATTTTGCAAGAATTTGATTTCTATTTTGCTTCGGTGAAGTCTAAGAAATCGCTAGTATTTGTCGAGTTGATATCGAACTTCCCTTGACTAGATGAGGAAATTTTTCATGACGATTCATTCATGGATGAACATATCTTCCTTATCTCTTATTCATACCCCTGGTATGGATATATTCTAATTTATCTTCAAACCTTGAATTTGCCCCAACATCTGTCGAGAGATGATCGACGATGTATACATCATTAGGCTAAAACATAACTTATCATCAACAAAACTTTGTATCGTTAAGAAGCAGTGATCCATATGGATGTCAGTGGCTTCCCACCTATTCCAATTGGCTCATTTTGGCAGTTTTCTAGTTTGGCAGTTTTGTTTTAGTTTTCGGGTCCCTGACTTCAGGGGAACTTTTGAGGCCCTAAACAAAGTTTTTAGGGCTCACCATAGTTAGATTATAAACAAATTTAGAGTCTAATGGAACCATGTGTAGTCTTGGGATATACCTTTCCAACGGGCTATCATTCTCCTACAACAAAGATCGTATGCAAAAGTTACAATCCCAGGAAGTTGATGTACTAGCTTACCCCAACGGGGCTCATATGACTTTTGGTGCTTCATCTCCTAGGGTTAGGTTTTTGGATGTCTAGGGTTTTTGCATTCCTGTTTATTGAAAATATTCTTGGAGGTCCTCATTGTAACCATCTTCTTTCGAATGAGCGCAACTGTCACATCTCTTCTTATAGATAAGCCCCCACCATTCTAACAAGCTTGTTTTCCACTAGATTTTACAGTTTCAACACATTTTCTCATTGAATAGAAACCAATTTTACTGTATCTCTATTATTCTTATGTCTCTGTGTTAAGAATAATAATAATATGTATTCATTTTCATTCTACTCATAAAATCCAGATCAGTGGTATCAGAGTGGTTTGCTCCTTGTCATTCTTAATGCAATCCCTGACGAGGTTAGGGTACAAAGAATTGGGTCTTGAGCTTGTTTCTCTTGAAGAAAAAATCTCTCGCATGCCCAAGCGACCTCTCATGGTAGGAGAAGAGAAATACAAAGGGATAGGATATCCTTTCAAAATGTTTCTCAAGGAATCCCTCACAAAACATAGGAACGAAATGATGGATAATTTTGCACAAATCCTTCGACGACTACCAACAAGAAACATATATTCCTCGAATGGAGGCGTTGCCCCCTTCAAGGTACAAATCAACTTTAATATTTACATATTTTAAATTCATATAGATGCAGATGTCGTATGAAAATGGTTAAATATGCTAGAAAGTTATTTTTATGTCCATAAGTTTTCAAATAGAGAAACAATTACGTTTGTGCTCCTCAAAGCTGTCCCCCATGTCAAATATTGGTGGGAGACTTTTTGTGAGTAAAAGGAAACAAAGGAACCCTCATTATTTACAGTCACGGTCACTTTGGAGTCCTTCAGGGACACTATCAAGGAACAATACTACCCTATCGAAAGTTATGATGACCTATATACAAAATGGACCACACTGTGGCAAGAAAGAGACCAAGCAGTGCCAGAGTTCACAAATATCTTCCATAACTTGCGCACCAAGCTAGGTATCAATGATTCTGAGAGACATCCGGTGCTCAAGTATTGTGGTGGTCTACATAGATACATCCAATCTAAAATGGAGTTTTTGGACATCTCGTCCTTGGGCACGGCCTATTGATATGCCGTCAAAATTGAGCAAAATATTAAACAAAAGATGCGACAATTTGGGCCTAGAAACACCTTACATCAGAAGCAAGCAAAGGTAAGCCCCAACCAATAGAAAAAAGTACAGAGAAAATACGGACAACCTCAAGACAACCAATATAGGTCGCAAGAAAAGAAGGACACCAGAAAGACAAAGAAAGATACTGGGAAGTGGTGCAACTTCCATAAGATCCCTTGTTATAACACTGCTAATTGTCGCTCCAAGCAATCGCTAGTGGCTGAGGTGAAATCCTTTGAATCAGATGTGGGTTTCGACTCTAATTTATAACCAGAAAGGGGGAGATGGATCATTGACAAAGAACCAAGTGCCATTGTTGCTACCATCAAGGTCCAACCAAGTGAACTAGATAATCCAAAAGAAGGACAACACCTCTTTCATTCACATGTGTGGGTAAAAGGCACCTCGCTGCACTTTATCATTGATAGTAGTAGCTAAAAGAACCTCATCTCAAAAGAGGTTTTCAAGTAGCTAGCCCTACCGACAACACCACACCCACAACCCTACACCATTAGATGGCTCTGCCAAGGAAGTGATCTCCATGTTAGCGAGCAGTGCCTTCTATCATATGACATCAAGCCCTTCAAAGATGAAGTATTGTGTGATGTTGCTACTCTCGAAGTTTGTAATGTTCTTTTGGGCCAACCTTATTTATGGAAAAATCATGCTGTATATGAGTCTAGGCCTCACAATGTTATTATTAATTTGAACAGGAAATTATACAGGATACCCGAGGTAGTCCCACCTAGTGTTATTTCCTTGATCTCTCCCAAGCAATGCAGGAAGGTCATCTCTCAGAATGGGAATTTTTTATTCTTCGTGATTCGCTATTAGAGTGAGAGAAATATTGTGGCCACATATAGGGCCTCCACGACCTAACTCTCCACACAGCATAAGCAAGTGGACAAGGTTGTGGAAAAATACAAAGATATCTTCTCCTCACCTATCGGGGTACCTCTGCACTGTCAAGTCAAGAATCCCATCGATCTGACCCCCGATGCACTACTGCCCAATGGGCTAGTCTACCATTGCTCTCTGTTAGAGAATGAGGAGATCAAGTGACAAATCAAATAACATCTCCACAAGGGGCACATCCGTCCTAGCTCATCGCCTTGTGGGATCCCAATCGTGCTAATGCAGAAGAAATACGGGACCTGGCAACTCTGCATTGATTACCGGGTCCTAAATAAAATCACATTCAGGAACCGGTACCCAATACCCATAATCAACGATCTCCTTGATCAACTCAAGGTGGCCAAATACTTCAGTAAGATTTATCTGAGGTATGGCTACCATCAGGTCCCCATAGAACAGACAGATGTATGGAAGACCGCCTTCAAGTCAAAAGAAGGTCTTTTTGAATGGTTGGTCATGCCCTTTGGTTTGACAAATGCTCCAACAACTTTCATGAGGATGATGGACAATATCCTATGACCTTTCACCAATACTATTGTAGTGGTGTATCTGGATGACATCCTCATCTATAAAAATACTTGGGAGGAACACTTGCAACATATTCAACAAGTTATGCACACCTTGTGGCAACACAAGCTATATTCCAACTTGGAAAAATGATCCTTTGGCATGGAAAGGGTCCAGTACCTCAACTACATCATGGATAAACATGGTGTGCATGTGGATATAGCAAGGATCCAGGTCATCTATGACTGGCCAGCCCCAACCACACTCATTGAGCTTCAGAGATTCTTAGGCCTTGCCAATTTCTATTGCAAGTTCATGTTGGGATTCTCCCATACTGCATGGGCCCTCAACCAAGTAACTAGGGGTGGTGGTAAGGAAAAATTTGTGTGGGGCCTTTCCAAACAACAAGAGTTTGATGATTTAAAGCAACTCTTGTGCTCATCCCCAGTACTTTCGTTACTGAACCTGCAACAACCCTTTGAGATCAAGACATATGCTTCAAACTATGTTGTGGGCACAGTTATTACTCAACACAACCACCCCATGGCCTATCATAGTGAGACACTATCAGATTTTGTTTGTAAGTACCCTACTTATGAAAAATAAATGTACTCCATTGTGCAATCCTACCACCAGTGGAGACATTACATTCTTAGGAAGGAGACATTCATCGACATGGATCATAAACCACTGCAGTTCATGGAGACATAAGGAAAATTTCAGAATGACTGCCATCTGAAGTGTTCCACATACTTGCAACATTTCCACCTCAACATCAAGTATAAAACAAGCAATATCAACTGAGTCGATGATTGCCTTAACCGACCTCTAGTCACGAGACTCACCATGGTTCTAGACTCTTGTGGCCATGAGACCTATAGATGACCCAACCTCTATGAGAAAGACCCTAAATTCACCACCACATACCAAATGTTGGGCACAAACTCAGTTGTTGCTAATTTCCATCTTCAGGACGAACTATTGTGTTGACTGGTCCATCTCTGCGTTCCATCAAGCGAGCACGCGAAGATGATTTGGGAATCCCACTATAGTCGGGTGGTAGGACACTTCGGCGTCGAAAAGACAATGGCAATGCTGCAGAAACATTTCTACTGGCCAAAACTTCGACATGATTTCAACAAGTATATCAAGTCATGCATTGCCTACACTATTTCCAAATCGACCACTAAGAAACATGGCCTGTACACCCCCCTACCTACTCCTGAAAATCCATGGAAATCCATCTTAATGGACTACATGTTGGGCCTTCTGTCCACCAAGAGGGGAAATGATTGTGTTTTTGTGGTTGTTGATCGCTTTTCCAAGATGGAGATCATGGCCGCCTGCAAGAAGAGAATCACAATAGAGGCCACTTCCAAGCTCTTATTTGAACGATTTTGGGTACATTTTGGAATCCCACAAACCATTGTCTCAGATAGGGACAGTTGGTTCCTCAACACATTCTAGTTGAGCCTTTGGTCACTATTGGACACCAAGCTCACCAAGTCCACTGCCTTCCACCCCCAGAAAGATGGCCAAACTAAGGTTATCAATCAGATGATAGTGCATATCCTGCACATGTACAATTACAAGCACCCACACACATGGGATGAGAGTCTTCACTATGTTCAACATAGCTACAACAGAGCCCTACATAGCTCAACTGACCATATCCCCTTTCAGGCTGTGTTGGGATTCCAACCGTTGGGTCCTATGGATGTTGCACTGCCTCTTACGACCACCTCGACTGATTCATCACTTGCTCCCACTGAAGCTAACAAAGCCTCCTGGTTCATTGAGAGGATCTAGCACATCTTCTAACAGGGTTGGATATTATACAGAAGACCAATTCCAAGTAAAAACAACGCCATGATCAACACCGGGTGCCACATAAGTTTCAGGTGGGAGATAAAATGTGGTTACACTTGCAGAAGGAACGCCTTACATGGCCCCATTAGAAGCTTTTCCCACTCCATTACGGACCTTACACCATCAACAAGGATGTGGGTGATGTTAGCACTAGGAGTCACCTTCAGATTGCATGGAAGGCAAGCCAAATACCCATCAAGTTATATGTGAATGATAGAGTGTTTTAACAAGTCAAATGGAAAAGGACTCAAATGGTAATGTTCTAACTCAGACAATAGGTCTAGCATGCACCAACAATTAAGGTCTTGGCTAACTTCTACCAGTAGTTTGGGAGTAAGTATGAATAGAGGGAATACTTGAGTGAGAGGAGTGTAGGGACTGTTGCAAACATTAGGTCTACAAAAGTCTAAGGAAGAAAGTTTCTAATCACAAGATCTTCTTGACATCAGAAACTAAGAAAGCTAAATAAACATCATGATAATATAATGATCAAACATCCACCATCACATCACCACAATAATTCATGTGAATCCTTCAAAGCATGAACATTTAGCAACTGAAGCAAATAGACTGGAAAGGAAGTTGATTTCTATTAGCCAAAAAGTCTTAAGTCCAGTACATCACTAGATTATAGTCACTTCATCAAAATATTACAAAATAAAGGGAGCCTTGCTCAACCATCCGAACCTACTAAAGAAATTGATCTATCTATTTATAACAAAAAGGGAGGCAACAGCTGGAGGTACGAGCTGACCCACTTCCCTTGAAAATATCTTAAACATTTATTTTTCTAACAACTAAGAAAACAACCTATGCTATAAAACAAGAAAATCGTGGTGACTAATCTAGTCATGATTTTAACTGATTTGATCCTCTTTTGCTGCTCAACTCCTATTTTTCCCTGTGTCCTTTTGGAGCCTGTAGTTGTCCTCAGCATGCCAACTGCTACTTCTATAATTTTCTCCATCATCAACTTATCCAAGGCTGTTGGCCTAGTCCTCCTAGATTCTTGGTGTTTGCTGTCAACTTCCTTGAGTAGCAACTCTAGATAGCGCACCCTAAAACGAAACAAGGAGAGAAGGTAGCGCCTGTAGGTAGCACCCCTGTGCTACATATATGCACCATCATTTATCCTCTGTTGAAATATAAGGTAACACCCCTTTGTTGTGCCTATGTGTAAAACTGCTCCCTGCCAAATATTACGTAGTGCCTGTAGGTAGTACCGCTGTGTTGCATATATATACCAATTCCATTCTCTGTGGAATATTACGCAGCGCCACTTACGTTGCGTTTGCATATATTTTTGGGTAGCAATGCCAAAACACAACGTCTTTGAATCTTGAACAAGTGCATAGAAGATTATGTCCTTCCATTGATGACAAAACCATTTTACTTAGGTGCCTTGACTATGCCATAGGTAGTGCTTTTACCACTCAGTGAAGCTAGCACTTAGCAAAAACTCAAAATCCGTATAGCTAAATGCCTAGAATCCTGTATAGATCGCAAAGATAGTATTTTCATATTAGTTAACCCTCCCAAAAAGGAACAATCCCCAAAAATGGAGCTTACCCCTTACCAAATATTTTGTCATCTTGACACTTAGTCTCACACTCTTTCTGGTAGAAAGAGTATCTTCAATTGACTCAACAGACTTCTTCTTCTTAGCACTGGCAGGATTCTTCAATGTAGTTGTGCTCTCCTTAGCTACTGGTTTGTCATATTCAATGGCAGCCTCAACCAACACATGTAAATTCCTTTGGGATACCTCATCTTGGAAATGCTTCGGTTCTGCCTTTAGCTTCCTGTTATGAGCCTGGAAACCTTTGTTCTGCCTGTAGAGGTTTTGGAGATGTCTATGTAGGGGTTGAGTCCTCCTTGCTACAAATCTTGCCAAGTCAAGGGTATGACTGTAGCCATCCATAAGCTCTATCATCTTGATTCTTTCAGACATGGCTTCCTTTTTCAATTTAATCACTTCTTTTCTTGAATCCTTAAGTTGTCTGATAAGTCTCTTGAAGGTATGATCGCCAGGGGGAGTAGAGGCATGCACAGTCTTAGTAGGCTTCTTCTCATCCTCTTCTTCCCCCTGTACATGAATTTTCTTGTGTGTTTCATCAGCCTTCTCAAAACCCTTTCCTTTATGCTTCTTCTCTTGCTCAACAACTTCTCCTTTCTTCTTCACAGGCTCTTCAAAATCTTTCACAAAGACTTCATCTTTCCTCTCCAAAGGTATTTTGGTACCTTTACCCTTCTTCCTCTAAATAGGGGTTTCTAATTTCTTCTCCACAAGATTTTGAATGCTTTTTCCTTTCTCCTTATGCATAGGGGTTTCTGGTAAAGATTACTCTTTGAACACCTCCTTAGGAATTGATGACCTAGTGAAAGGTCTTTTACCCTTGATTTCGACTGTTGGAGGGGAAGAGGGAAAGAGAAGCTTCTTTCCTCTCTTAGATGTCAACTTGGTAGAGGAAGGCACTTCTTCTAACCCTGGTGGAGGTCGAGGTGAGAAATATCTATGTGGAGAAGGACAAGTCTCCTCCTCAGCTTCCATGACCTGCTTCCTGATTTCTGAAACAGGGGCTCTTCCCTTTCTCTTCTTGTTGATACCTGCTTTAGTATTGGTGGATGATGAAGGAACTACAATATGTGATTGGAGAGTAGGTGTTGGGTCCATCTTGAAGTGAGAAGTAACCACAAAATTCTCCCACGAAATCTCTTTCTTTCCCAACTCGTCAGAGACTAACATTCTGATCAATCGAAAGTGGAAAAGGATATAATCCACATCCTTAGATTTGGCTTTCACCCTATCTGACATTTTACCTATACCCCTCAACAGGTAATAAGGAACATTCATCTCAACCTTACCAGTAAAATGTAACAACAACCTTATGTGGTAATGATACAAGGTGTTAAATCTCCCTTCACAAGTAAAATATCTCTGTATGATCTTCAAAATTCTATCAAACTTCTCGATCAGTTGATTCCTTAGCATAATCTTAGACAACTCAATGGATTGATATTCAGGCTTGAAGAGATCTTTAACAAAGGGTGAACTCAAAACCATGGCCTTGAACCAATTTTCACCTGAAATGGGAATCCTTGTTGCATCTGAGATGGAGGTTTTAGTTACCTCAAATTCCAAATCCCCAACTCTATTTTTCTTGCCATCAAAATTTAATGCAAACTATTTTTCTACCTCTAGATGGCTTCTCTGCATGTTCAGGCAGAAAGAGAGGCATCTTTCTCTTTGAAATATCTCCCTTTCCATGGGCTCTGTGTAAAAAAGGCGCATGTCCACAGGTTCTGTCCTAACTATCTTTCCACCTTTCTGTGCTTTCTTCGACTTAGGGGTCTCCATGACTCAAAAATGAGGGTTCTTGGGAGGCTTAAGGGATGCTAATGACCGGAAATCTTCAATTGAGGTTTCAAATGTATAAATATGGCCCTTAAAATTGACAGTGCTTAGAAATCCGAGCTTGACTATGGGAAATAGACCTTTAGACTTGTACAGGATTTTTAGAGCATAGACTGTGTAGGGGTAATCTAGAATGGCTCTTTGTAGAGGATGAAAGGGAGTAAGGAAAACAGAGAGGGTTTTAGCAGCGCCTCTGTGTAGTGCAATGCATACACATAGGATAAGCTATTACAGGCCTGTGACTTCAATGGTTAAAGAAAATGATAGTAATCAGACCATGGACATGGGCAAGGACATTTTCAGGTATGCAAATATGGCTTCCTTACTACCCTGCAGGATTAACAAATTGAAAACCTGAGCACAAATTTCCTGAGAAAATTAATATGCTAAGGAGGCTGCACAGGATACCTGTAAAGTCGACACCTGTTGAGGTCTTCATCACGATCATAAAATGAAATTAAGGAAACTTCAGCCATGGAATATCTCACAGCATCAAATTTAGTTGACACGCGGTCGCTTGATCGGAACTGGCAAAATTACGTAGCCCATCACTGTTAAACTTTTCAAAATTAAGAAACCGTTACCAAGGATCATAAATGCAAGATCTTTTGAAGGCACATTAACCGAATTTTGGCATTGAAAACAAGGGACATGGTCTTAGTCGTGGCAATCATGACTTGGAGTGGATGGATGATAAACGTGACAAGTGCTACGAAACTGCCTGATGAGTAGCCAGTGCTTCCAAATCAAAAAATGATTGGACAGGTAAGCAAGTACAACGAGTCATGCTTACTAGGTCATGAGTGAAGAGAAAGAGGAGTCACATCAGTTTAGCAATGGGAGGAGTCGATTCAGGGACAATTCATGATGAGGACAAAAAATGAGTCATGAGCTAAAGAGGTTCTTGAACCATAAACAAAATTGAGGACCAAACAAGAACTATGACTCAAAACTTTAATCTTCTAAGATGAACCTAACATCAAAATTTAAGAGGATGAGACTCAAAAAATTAAAATATAAGTCTTAAAAAAGTATTAATCAAACTAAAGACCCAAGGCAACTTAGTGTGATAACATTGGCTCCACAGGGGATGGCATACCCCCTGCGGGCTGCCAAGAATGAGTAGATTTAGTGCCTTATCCTAGGGCTATGGGGTCAGTTATTGGAACAAAAAATAAAAAAGAAAATGATATTTACAATGACATGAAGAGCCATTCAAGGCTCAAGAAAAGTACTATTTCAGGAAATGCCCATTGATAGGGCCACCAAAAACCTCTTCATCCTCCATATTCTACAGCTTAAAGGTGTTATTAGAGAATACCTCCAAGATTTTGAAAGGGCCGACCCATAAAGCTTCAAATTTACTGTGCTTTCCTTTATCTTGTCTCAGTGCATCCCACTTGAGCACCAGATCACCCAGTTGGAAATCCTCTTTGTTCATTTTTTTGTCGAATGCTTGCTTGATCTTCAGTTGATGGTCATATGCCTTGTCTACAAGATTATCCCGAGTCTGTTGCACCTCAACCAACTGTTGAATCATCCTGATCATATGATATGGTGCCCCTTGATAATCCTGGAAGAATTTCACCATAGGTAATGCAAGTTGAGAAGGAAAAACTGCCTCAACTCCATATACCAGCTGGAAAGGGGAAAGTCCCAAAGATATTTTCACTTTCACTCTGTTAGCCCATAGAGCAAATTTGAGTTTCGAATCCCGTGCCTTTTTGTTATCCTCTAGCAGGTTTTTAATAATCTTTATAATGATTTTGTTCAAGGATTCTGCAAGCCCGTTTCCCCGTGGATATTAAGGGGTAGAGTGAATCGATGTGATTCCAAACTGTTCATAGAACTGAATCAATGGTTCAGCCTTGAAAGATGCAGCATTGTCAGTGAAAATTCTATTCGGGCAACCAAACCTTGCCATAATGTCTTCAAGGAAACCAATGATCACTTTGTGGGAAGCATTCCTGGTAGGAATAGCCTCTATCCACTTAGTGAAGTAATATGTGGCAGTCAATATCCATCTATGTTGTCCACTGGAAGCGGGATGAATTTCGCTGATAAAATCTAGGCCCCACTATTGAAAAGGACTCGAAGCTGCTACAGGCTATAATGGCAAAGACTTAAGCTGCTGCTTTCCAGAAAATTTCTGACACTTATTACATGCTTTGATCTTAGCACAAACATCTGTGAACAGACTAGGCTAGAAATACCCAGCCCTGAGAATCTTGTAGGCAGTGGTCCTCCAAAAATGATGCCCCCCACTCAAACTATCATGGAAATCAGAGATAATATTTTGGGCTTCTTGTGGGTCTAAGCATCTCAGTAGCACTCCCAATGGATCCTTCCAATACAAAATTTG
>JASDQU010108316.1:25831-49457 GCA_032191745.1 Picea mariana
TTACTCTAAATAGCCCTAAGTATTGATTCTAGTTGTAAAGGTTCTTCACAGAAGACCCAAAACCCTTGGATTGACAACCCATACCTTTGGTAGAAAGATTTCCTACCTTAGTGATTGAAGGCTTGTTGCAAATTCTTGAGGGAGGGAGAGTCTTTGCTCTAGAAACCAAAGTTATCAGAACTGGAATAGGATCGGAACTAAAATTTCCAAAATCATGAACTAGAGTGAAACTGGGTGAAAATCGGTTTGAAGAATCGATTAACTAAAATTACATAAAATATTCATTTTTTAAAAGAAAATTATATATTCATATACATCAATGTAAATCCTGACCATTAGACATCAAATGTGCAAAGTTTTCTCATGTATATAGCGTGTAAGGGTTAATATAGCAAATTGACATTGAGATATAAGTTCTAAGAGTCCAAAACTCATCATACTATAATCAAATGGATACATAGCTCATTGATTTGACTTGGTTGTCTCTGAGAATCTAAAATTTGCTTTCTCATGGTGAATGGCTTCAACAACAGTTCCCATTAGATGTTTTAAATCGGTTGCCATCAATGGGAAACATATGGGTTTCAATTAGTGGCCACCATTGGGCAACATATTCTCCTTCTAGGTTTCAATCTTATAATCCTGTAATTCTAAGTTCAAGGGGTACAGGAGGATGAGGTATAAGATCTTGTTTTGAATATTTGTTGAAATGCTAGAGAAACTGTTAAACATGTTGAACATTGAGAAACCACACCAATTTCTATCTTCTTCATGTGAGGTTTGATGGGTTTGATCACATCACCAAACATCTTGAAATGGGGTCCCACATTAGCTTTTAATGTTGAAATTTAACTGAATGTTCATTAACTTCAAGAATTAAGATTGAAATTCAAATACTTCAAATGCACACAAACACTCAATAAGAAGAGTGTGAGGCAAATAGAGGGAGGATCATCTTTAAATAGGCTAGGATTAAGGTTTGTGGGGCACCTTTTTTGCAGTGTTCTACGGGGATGCATCCCCGAGGGTGGGGTGCGCCCCCGCCACGTTTCCCATGCACCTGGCATGGGGGGTCGCCCGAGGAGTCATTTCCCCACATCCCCCTTTTGGGGAGATGCAGGGAGACACAGGGGGACACGACTCCTTAGGGTGGGGGACGTCCCCCCTCGAAAGGAGGACTCCTGAGCGCCCCCCCCGAATTTTTGCCCAATAAGGGTTAAAAGAACAAAAATTAAAATTTAAAAAGCAAAAATAAAATATTAAAAAACAAAGATATAAATTGAGAGTGACTCCAACTCAGAGACAGATAGTGACATTCCCTTTGATGGTCTTGATGACTTCATGCAACAAATGGATGTAGAGGACCGGTCAATGAGATTGACTCCATGATGCTCATTTTATTTTCAATGTTCATTGTCCATTTTTAATTTCTAGTTTTAACTTTTGAGTCTCGACTCTAGATACTAATGACCTCAGACCTAGTCTTTGGCTTGTCACTCTTTACTATAGTCTATTTTTGATTTTGAGTCATTCCAATTTACTATTTCAGAGTTTAGTATCTACTATTTTGCTTAGTACTAATTAGATTCTAGAATGAGGAATGATGAATTTAAATCAATGTATCAATATTTTACTATTTCTATTTCATTTATGATTTATGAATCAATGTATTTCATTACTGAATTTGAATTTGAATAATGTTTATATCATTTACAAATTTGAATTTACTAATTTTGTACTATTTACTATTTTATTGTTTACTATTTGGTATTTACATTGCACAATGATGAATTTGCATGGGATGAATTGTTATTGTTGAGATTTTATCATTATTATTTTTGTTTTTAAAATTTTATATTTTATATTTTTTATATTATATATGTGACGTCCCCCGTCCCCCATTTCTCTAAAATCCCCCAAATTTGGGGGTGCTTCCACACACCCTCCTTGTGCATCTTCCTGCTCTTGCGCCCCCTCGCCCCAGAGTCTTGGTGGAACGTTGCTTTTTTGTGCTTTTTTATTCTTTTATTTATTGTTTCTTTTCATTTGAGGGGCCACGTCGGATTGTTTCCAAATCGTCAGGTCGGAACAAACCAACAGGTTCAATTAGCAAACTAGCTGAATCGATGGGTTCATAACTAGTTGGACCTGACTCCCTTCAAATGAAAAGAAACACAAAAATAAAAAAGGCCCCCAAAATGCATTGTCCCCTAAACCCTATTCCTATCCTATTTAAAGACAACCCGCCCTCCCCTCTTATTTTCCCCGTACTCTTCTCATTGAGCATTTGAAGAATTGTTCCAAACTTTCCGGTTCGGTCAAGAACTGATTGCAACCCAGTTCAGTGGCAAACTGGACCAAACTGGTTTGAACCAAAACTCATTGGTTTTGACTTGACATTGGAAGGTTGTTGTGAAAGGCCACATGCTTTCATGAGCTGATCAGTGGAAGATTCTTCTATGTCAATGAACATGGAACCTACTTTGTGGAGGGTGTTGGAGGTCCATGAAGTGGTGCCTAGGGACCTTGAACAGGAACAATTGAAGCTTGAGAAGGCATTGGAGAGGGTTTAGGGAAAGAATCACCCATAGCAACTCAAGAAGCTTGAATCAAATGCGATTTGAGGTCCAGGCCCAAGGGCAACTGTTTAGGATCTCAAATGCACACATGAACATGTTGAATGACTTGGTTGGAGATAAACATTACTTCCCTGAGATCTCTAAGGCAAAATTGAACATAGTGAACAATACGACTAGAGATCCACACTTGTTGATTAGGACCTCAAAGATGTGACTGAGTGACTCACATGTCACGGATGTGGACAAGAGCCCTTTGCATAGGGAGGGTGACATGGCTAAGATGACTATTCCTACCTAGATGTATGCACCATCTATGGATTTCAAACAAATGCTAAAAACTGTTGGTAAAGGAAATAAAAATAATATCTAATATACATTTATAAATATAATGTATGTCACATATGTACACCTGGGTGTGGGTATGTGTATGGGTACATGTATTTGTATGATGAGATAAAAAAGTTTTTAAACTACAGTTATGGGGGAAGACCATTTTCCTTTTTAAAGGAGGAGTCCATTAGGGTGCAGGTACAATGGGTTACAGCTATTCCCTGGGGGACAGAAGTGCAATGCAACTGTGATTATAATCAATACTTGTCTTTATATTTTATGTCATAACTTAAATAGTGCAGCCATGTATAGGAACATAACACATCTTATGGTATGATATTACTTGTCACAGGTTTGTACTTCACACAAACTGAAAAGCATGACTGCCCATAAATCAAAATTAACCAGGACCCATCCCACGTTTCATCTTAGGTGAAAGCAGTCAACTATTTTTTGGCAGTTCATAAATGCATATAAGATACCATGCAAGCTGGTGGTGGAGTGAAAAAGGCAAAATGTAAAAAGAGCTAACACACAAAACACTGCACTGTTGTGTGAGGCAGTGAAAAAAGGAAGTTAACCCATTGCTCCCTTGGTACAACCCATACATGAAACTAGTCCCACGCATGGAATTTCATAATGTGGCCATCTTTCCATAATTTGCTTCCTTTAGAGAACCACACCACCTCAATAGAGATCTTTGTACAAATTATATTGCCTCCTCAAGGCTCACATGCCTTTATTTTCGCACATGTATTATTTTAATTTACTGTATACAGTGTACACCATACAATATAAAATTATACTAAACACTATTAATAAAACACCCAGAATATATAAAATAATAAATGGAGATAAAAGGAGGGGACTTGATCAGGTGAAAACGAAGTAAGAATTTGTAGTTTATTTTTGTTGTCTACATATTTCTGTAGGCCTGCATCACAACAGATGCAAATCCAAAAGCAAAGGGTTTGACATTTATATTTTACAATAATTGAGGTCCGACCACGTTCTCACAGCAAAGCATAATGCAGGTGGCTTGGATCCAAAGTATGTTTTTTTTAAGGTTTCAGATTTGCAGTTTTTGCTTTCTGTTATGATATTTTTTTTCTTTTGTGAAGAACTTAGGCAGATTAGGCTTTGTGAGGATTTGATTGGATGATTCCAGATCTGGCATCAATTTTACATGCTCAGAGGAAGGGAATTTTGTTGGCATTTTAAGCCTATGTTGTTGACTTTTTAATCGTTAGGTATTTCAAGGCATTTAAATTTGGTCTGAGATTTGTTTAGATGTTGCGGTTCATGTTTTATATTATATGATTGTTTTTTGTCTATATTGATCTCTGTTGGGTATTACGGCAGTAAAAATTGAGCAGGGGTTTTAGTATTTTTGGCGTTCTTTCAGTGGTGAAATTTTATATGATTATTTTGTCTATATTGATCTCTGTTATGTATTATGGCAGTAAAAATTGAGCAGGGGTTTTAGTATTTTTGGCATTCTTTTAGTGGTGAAATTTGGCTGAGGAGCAATCCTGGGTGAATTATAAGCAGTTGTGTTGGGTCACTGGTTCTAAGGTTCGTTTCTTGCTGTTTTCTGTCTGGTAGTAGAATTTGGCCTACATATATTTTAAATTGATTAATTTAAAGATATGTCAGAGGCAATTCATCAATTGAAACTTTAAAATTTAAATCATAGTTACACCTTTTTTCTAAATGCTCAATTAGTGATTGAAATGGTTTTCTGAGAAAATACAGTCTAAAGTAGGTGTGAAATGTTGATGCAAAGGATTATGTTTAAAAGTTAGAAAATTTTATCGGATTGGTTGAGCTTAAGAGATTAGGGCATGGAGATTTTCCTTATTTAAATTTAGATTGCATGTAAAATTTGGTAAAATAGTGCTACTCAAATTTGATAACATAACGAGGACACAGTAAATTGGATTGATAAAATGGAATGGCATTTTAAACTTAGCTACAATTAAAGGAACAGGAATAATAATAAAACAGGGATATAATATTTCTTATGAAAATATTCAAATTTGATACATAATTAATAAAACAGGAATAAATTTGTAAGCTTATTTGGAAATCATGACAAATTTAGACTTTCAAGCAGAGTTACGATCTATTTTTTCCATATTGTTCAATTTCTGTGTAACATTTGGTGCTGCAGGTGCTAGTTTGGTTGGGAGACTCCCTTTTTTCGCGGTTCACAGAATTGGTGAAGATGAGGCTTTTGACACACAATATGCTGTCTTGTAACATTAGAGGAGTGACGAAGGGGTTTCCCTTGGAGTTGGAAGTTGAGAATTTTGTGGCGAAGGAGGTTCCATTTAATCCTGATTTCTTGAAGCATATGTTCCCAAAGATTGAATGGAAGGCTCTCCACGACGCAGCAAAGAAGATGGATGACAATGATCTCCCAGAACAAGCGGATGCAACTATGCTTGAAAATGATGATTTCTTGCACAGGTTTCATCATGCTCTGTTAGAATTGCACCTAGAAGAAGGTGCCCTAATTTGCCCTGAAACTGGGAGGCGATTTCCAGTCAACAAGGGTATTCCAAATATGTTGCTTCATGAAGATGAGGTGTAAGAATAAATATTATTATATCCTTTTGGACAGTTGTAAGGAAGTAATATATGACTTTGAACCCATTTTTGGACAAACGTAGATTAAGGCACCATATAGATTAAAATCTACGCCATCTTCCTAACTATAAGCTCTCAATGAGAATCCACTAGCGCTGGTTTCCTGTACAGCTTTGGTGGTTGATTTAATGTGTAACCCTAGTTTGTTTTTCTCCATCGAACCAATAGACATCAGAGTTATTGTTTTAGTATGGGAAGTGATATATGTACTTGATTATGGTTCTTCTCTATACATATTTTTAAATGAACATACAGACAATATATACATAATTCCCAAATTCTAGCTGCCATTTATATCACTCTGTTCATGAAGTTTCTCCAATTTGCCATGCAGGATGTCCTAGATGGGTTGACAGTGTTAAATGATAACTATAGTTGGGATCTTTCTTACGCTGTAATGGAGCTGTCTGCTATTTCATTTCATGGATTTTGTTTTATCTTGTAATATTTTCATATGAGATCTAAGCTTCCAAAAGCTTTTTTTTGCTTGATTGTTTCCAAAGGATTTATTATTGGTATTGTGCTTATATGTTTAGGGATGTGTCTAAATTTCAAATGGATTCAAAATGCTACCATTGAGTTTTTATGAGGCCTTCAAGAATAGAAAATTTAGGTCTGAAGCCACCTGGAAAGAGCTGTCCACTGGTAATTAATTTGCTGCATTCCATCCATTTTAGTGTCACGTCACATGGATGTGTAAAATTATATGCCTCTTACAAGAATAGTACCATTTTTGCAATTTGGACACTTGGGTTCTGTTCAATTCGTGATTGGTACCTTTAAAATCAAAGGAGGTCATGTATTATTTGGATATTAAAAAATGAATTTGATTGACAATATAGGGAGAAACACTGACTTCATGGAAGAAAGAAATGGCAATCATGTCACCTCCTTAATGAAAAAATTGTCTATGATAAAGTTTTTAGATTGTACATAATTTTATTTTTCCAAACCATGATAAGTTTCCAAATGTAAAAATCCAGAAAACCTTTTCTGATTGGTATTGAACATGTTTCCAGTTTCTCAAAACCCTCCCCGTGACAGAAATGGCCTTTGGGACGTTCTCAGAAGGATGGAAATGCCTCAGCAATTTCCCAAAACCACCAAGGCAGTTTCTAGATATATTTGAAATATCAACAATTTCCAGTGTTTTCTTCTTTTTAGTTATAAACTTTAATACAGAAAGTCCTATCTAACCCAATCCCTTCCCACTAAACCTAAAACAACACCTGTAAACCATAACAAACTCAAACAAAACAGGATGAACACATTCTATTACAGGTAAGGGAAAAATCAATTGCCCAACAGCGAGAAACCTACACTTCTATGTATGGGGATAGATTTATCATCTACCAAATCCAATTCTTGTTTAACATCTCATGTATTTTTCTCCGTTTATGGTAGTTGCCTTAAAACAAGTAGCCCGTGAGCAGACTTAAGAGTGTTATTTTGCAAGTGTTAGAGCCTTGAAGTTCATTAGTTCGGTTGGAGCTTCAAGCAGACAATAGTAAAGAGTCAAGAAAAAATGAGTTGGGGTTTGACAAGAATTCAACAGGTTAGAGTGAGATTTGGGTGGCTTGAGACCAAGACATTTGATAGCTTCATGTTCAAGAATTTTCAAATATTAATTAATGATTGTGTTTTTCTAAATTATTTTGGGCATCGAAATCTTTAGAATGATTTTGTTTTGGATAGCAAGCATTTTTCTTCTTTATACAATGTAGTTAAACTTTCGTAAGGTATTTTTCTCCAAGTGAAGGATGAAAATCATTCTACCAGATGCATTTAACCATAAAAATCTCTTTACACCAATGTGAAGAAAATCACAAAGAACAAAAAGAAAACTATGGTGGTTCTTGTCACGCCCCTAAGAATCATGCCCAAGTCCAACCTTGGCATCTCGTGGATGTGCGGCACAGTAGTGGTTCTCCCATGGCAACTTGGCTCGACCAACGTTACTTCACTTGGACTACGCCTCTTCACCTAGAGCATAGCCATACTCTGTTCTAGGCTTCAGACGAGTCACGTCCTTCTATGCAACTCAGTTGTATACATAGACATTTGTTAACATTGTTTAACACTTAATCAATTTGGCATACAACATAAAACATGCGGAGCACAAGAGACAAATATAGTGCAGGCGACACCAACGGTGCCTAATACCCGGTGTCGTTTATTTATATTGCGAAACAGAAACAAAACTTTACAAAGAGGGCACTACTGTCCCAGTTACATAGACGGGCAAAGTCTCATGACTCAGCCTTATACATCATAACTGTCCAGACTTGTGGTTATGTCACACTAAGACTTCCCTTTGTTGTTCCTCTTTGCCTTAGCTTGAGGTGCGCTCCACTTGTGCACCTAGCCTCAGAGCTCTATGTCTCTTGTCTTCACTTGTTCTTCATGCTATCCTTTGGTTGTGTCACACTAAGACTTCCCTTTGTTGTTCCTCTTTGCCTTAGCTTGAGGTGCGCTCCACTTGTGCACCTAGCCTCAGAGCTCCATGTCTCTTGTCTTCACTTTCTTCATGCTATCCTTTGGTTGTGCGCCCTTGCTCTTATATGGACTCCAAGAGTTAGTTGTGCGAAATGTCATGTCTCTTGGGTGTGTTGCATCCCTTCACGAACCCACACTCACTTGAATCGTCATGCCCCTTTGTGGACCCAATGCCCCCATCCAAGCCCGCACACACATTAATTGACATCTCTCTTGGATTAGTGCACACCCCTCGTCTTGTGCTCTTCCTTGCGCTGATCCTCGTGACTTCTCATGGGTATGCCGATGGGGTTGTTCAACCTCTCTAGTGCGCCCATGTTGCCAAGGGCAGACAGGTCCACTGCTTGGGCGTGCTCCCAAGTTGCCTCGCCCTTGCCCAAATGCAACCCAAGTCTTCGTCGTCTGTTGCAAGAGAAGAAATGTGTGTGCCTCCTTGGGATTGCACATCACCATCGTGCCCCAAGGTGCTCCTGCCCACACCCAAAAGCCTCCATTCACCCATCTGATCGTTTCCCCCTTGTGTTCTTCCTCTGTTTCGTTTCCGAATATGCCCAAGGAGTGCGTGTGCTCGACGGGTGTCCCGAAAGGCCTTACATTTCCCCCCACTAAACTTGTCGCTGTCCCAACAACTTTCGTACCACTTGCGATCCGTAGTGACCTCTGTCAAACTCTTGAATCATGTCCTCATATTTCTATAAGGACTCATATCTCTTCCAACTATTCTCTTCGTCAAGCTTGTCCTTCTAATCGACGAAGTACTCATGCACTCGACCTCTGCCTCGTCCCAAGATGCGATGCGCCAAAATCTTCTCTAACTCCAACTCTCGCTTATCTGCAACCATGGTTGGCGCTCTAGATGGCTCAACTCGACTTGGGTCATCCAGGTCCCTCTGGCATGACTTCAATTGTCTAAGGTGGAAGACATGATGAATGTGTTGCATGTGGAACGTCAACTCCAATTTGTAGGTGATGTTTCCAATCTTCTCAAGAACTTTGAACAGTCCCTCATACCTCCACACAAGAGATGGAGCCATCCCTTTAGGTGGTGAGAACTGATCTCTGCTCAACATGAGTAAGACCAACTCTCTTACTTGGAATTCTGCATCACGTCTGTTGCAATCTTCCCACTGCTTCATTCTGTCTACTGTGTTAGTCAAGTGTGTGTGATTTATCTCCAACTGATCCTGCCAACTCTTCACGAAACCCACGACTGATGATTCATCCCATGGTAGCGTTGTGTCACAAAATGAGGAGTTGTGGGTTGTTGTTCGTTTGCCAACTTGAATGGACTGTATCCTGTCGCTGAACTCTTCTGCAGGTTGTAGTTGAACTGGGCAACATTCAACAAGTCCTGCGCAATTCATCTGATCCATCTGTACATAGTGCCACAAGTAGTCCTCCAGAAGTGCGTTGTTCGTTCGGTTTTCCCATTTGTTAATCGATGGTACGCTGAACTCTTCAACAACTTCGTCCTCACAAGCTTGAACGATGTAGTCCAAAACTTACTGCTTGAACGATGTAGTCCAAAACTTACTCGTGAACCTTGCATCCCTGTCCGACACAATGTTTAGAGGAAGACCCCAATACCTCATTGTGCTTGAAAAACAACTTCGCAACTTCTTCCGCACTGCAAGGCATTTTCGTCGCGACGAAGACAACATACTTGGAGAATCGATCCACCACAACCAAAATTGCGTTGTATCCCTGCACCATTGAAAGATGTGTGATGAAGTGCATTGAGACACTTGTCCATGGTCTCTTCAGAATTGATAAAGGTTGCAATAGCCCTGCTCTCATTCTGGTGTCCATCTTATCTTGTTGATATATAAGGCAAGTGGAACGTAGTCCTCCACATCCTGTTTCATCCTCTCCAAAAATTATCCTTGCTCCAACAACGCCATCGTTCTCCACTGTCCTAGGTGGCCAGCCTAGGGCGAGTCATGACATTCCTTCACGAGTTCCCTTAGGAGGTTGGATGACTTAGGGACATAGACTCCCTCTCCAAAGTACAACAGTGCATTGCATAGCAAAAAATTCCGCGTTCCCCCCCCCCTTCACTTGCTTCATAATGTTCTTCGCTGTGTGATCATGCTCTACCCTTCCTTGACCTGTTTGTGCAACTCTTTCCTGACATGAGTCTGACTGCCCCCTGATGTAGGCGACTCGTCTTTCTCCTCTAGGACAACTAGTTGTGCCTTTCTGCTCAAAGCATCCATGACAACGTTCAACCTGCTTGGCCTATACTCAATGGTCATGCTAAATTCTACAAGGAAATCTTGCCACTTTGCTTGCTTGGGTGACAACTTCGGTTGCGTCACGAAGTAACTTGTCACAACATTGTCCGTCTTCACAACAAACGACTTTCCCAACAAGTAGTATCTCCAAGTTTGCAAACAATGTACCAATGCAATCATCTTCTTCTCATGAATGGGGTATCTCTATTTGCGATCTTGGAGCTTTCTTCTCTCAAAGGAAGCCAGATGTCCCTCCTACGTTAAAACTCCTTCAATGGAAAAGTCTGATGCATCCATATGCACTTCAAACGATTGCTTAAAGTCTAGCAACTTCAACATGGGAGCAATCACTTTTATTACACACTTCGTAGTTTGGGCAAAGCCCAACTCAAACAAGAAGTGTGCGACACAACTGGGGACACTTATCACTATCACCTCAATAGATATCCCCCTCGTTTTAGTGATGGACAAGTCCAATACAAGGGGGGCTTCCCGGGTGACCCTAGGGGGATTGTAAGGGAAAAATCCAAGAGCTAAAGGAACCACTCCTATAGGTCATGTTTAAAGGATCTTGAGGCTTGATGGAGAATGAATGCAAGTCAAGGAAAGGGCTTCCAATTTATAGTACCTACAAAATAGATGTTAGACAACCCAAAAGAAGACAATATATGACGAAATAAGCGCGAGAGAAGAGGGAAATAAACAAGAAACCTTGTTGTCCCAAAATTGTAGCATATAACAATGATATATCAACAACAATAGAATTATAACTGCTGAAAATTAGACCATCAAAATTAGCATGCGATATTGGATAAGAAAGCTTGCAATTAGTAGACATTTTTCCAAGATTTTGATGTCAACAGAGTGATGTAAAATAGTGTTTTCAGAAAATAATTATGAAAGCCCTATGGCTGTAGCAAACTTTTGCTACAACAACAAATTCTAACCACTAAAATCAACAAATAAACCACCCAAACATTATCCCTTTAACAATAGATTAATTATCACAACTTACAAACAATTTTTAGCGGTAAAAAAATGGAGAAATTGTATGAGAAAGAGTGTTTTGTTGCAACCTTAATAGTTGTAGCTTAATGTTTATTACAACAAACTAACCACTTGACCAATCAAGATGCCCTTGAAGCATAAGAGAGTCTAAAAAATGTAAAATTCAAATCCAACTTGAGCAATTTCCAAACCATCAATTTTCACGTTTACCAATGCAACAATTAACAATCTCCAATGCAAAGATTAGTGCCTTATTATTGGGTGAATGGAGTCTCTTCCTTGGAAGGAAAACTAAACAAAAAGGAAGAAGAGATTTTTATTGAGAGTTAAACCCTTATAAAACCCATCAACAATCCTTCCCAATCATATAGTGTGGAATCCAAGATGAACTAGGGTTTAATATTTCTCTAGGGGTGTAAACCCTCTTACTTCATAGAAAAAACAAACCCTAGCCAAGCCTTGCAACATGGTGTAAATCCTCTTACTCCTTGTGGCAAACCTTGCAGTTTTTCAATAGCAAAGAAGAATAGTCTTTGGTGGAGGGTGTAAATCCTTTTACTCCTCCTAGGGTTTAAGATATTTTTCTTGAATTTAAACAAGCAAGACAACAATAAATTGCATAAATTACTCACCAAATCCAAGAGATAGCATGCAAAAACCTTACTAACAAGAATCATCAATGATTTGCCAAAGAAACACCATCAAGAGAATTCACTAGCCTTTATTGTTCTAATAGACAAGAGTTGCATCCATTTTGACAAGAAAAAGAGAGAGAGCAAATTGTCCAAGAGGGCCGGAATTTCAGTCCAAGAGTAATACTATGAAGTGATGAGTTATACCCAAGTGACAAATGACTTGCCTCTATTTATAGAGGAAAACCCAAGTCATAGTTTGTCCACATTACAATTAAATCCATAATTTTACGCTAAAACCAAAGTTACAATGCTTAATTAGTAAATCATTTTGCCCTTTTTGCCCACATAAACTACAAAATGACCAAAAATAACAAAATGATGGTAGATGAGCCCATAAAACTCTCCTCTAAGGTGGCATGTGTGAAGATAAGCCTCCAAAGGCTAAGACATCATGCTAGAATTGTGCCATGTCATCCCCCAATCAAGCAAGAGAGTGGGGCTTGTTATCCCCAATTTCCAGGGATAACTAAGGAGATGATGTCACAAGGCCCTCAGGTTGCAAACATGGAATACCGAGAGACATATGATTGACAAAGTCCACTTGCACAAACATAGACCCACTTTACCACCACAGATCCTGGATTCATCACAATGGCATTCACCACATCAACTTGCTTCCGAAAGACAATGGGTCTTGCTCCATGAGGTACAAGTCATGTATTGTGGTAAGTATTACTTTAATAGTTGAGGCATTTGAGTATGTTGCATTTAAAGCTGCTTTTGATTATAGAACGTCTGCTTGGAAATTATGCTCTTTTCCTTGTTTCACTTTGGTGGTTGACATTGTGCCCTAGTAAGTGGTCACCCTTGGGGATGGGTTTGCTGCTAGAAGGTCTTCTCGACGAGTCATCGTGTTATTCCCGATCATACTTACCATTTTTTACACTTCACCCCTTTTTGTCTCCTCATCATTTGGGATTTTCGAGTGTACTGAGCCAAGAAGGGATTGTACCTCTTTTCATGGGAAGAAGGGGCTGAAGGCCCATAGGGAGTGTAGCTAAAAAAAGATAAAATCCAAACTAACATTCCAAATGCTCACCCAAAGAGGTCTTGAGAACAATGAAACGTTTCTCCTAAAAAATCAAATACTTGCAAGAAACAATTTCATATTATATAGACATCCCACTTGTTGAGGGATCTACGCAAGTGCATTGCAACCTTTGCTTTACCTCTATGGCACTCTGTTTACCTCTCCCTTAAAGTGACATTGTGGCACTGCCCCCCAAGCTTTATGTTACCCATTGGGAGTACCCATTTGTTCTTGACTTTAATAAATTATGGAAAATAAATGGGCTTGGAAAAATGATGCATTGAAAGCGAAGGTGCAACACACCCTCTATAAAGACACCCATAAAAGAGACAATATGAACCCTTTTATGTCATGAACCCCATGCCCAAAAGTCTTACCCTATCCACTTCATCTTCTCTACATGAATTAGAGAGGGTCCACCTAGGAAACACTCCTCGACTTAAGGAATGACTTACCCAATAGGTCACCTTGTCAACCCTCCCATACTTAAACTTGACAAATTGCATAGGGTCTTTGAGCACTTGTTTAATTTGATGAGGAAGTCTTTGATGTGCATGCTTAGGTGGCTCTTGTATTAAATGTGATTTCACTTGCCATGATACATTTGATTTGAGACCCTTGGAGGGTGCACTCATCTGTCTTTCCAGGACCTTGTTTGATGGACGTTTTGGAGGAACAAGACCAACTTGGGACTTTATTGGGGCATGAATCCCATAGGTTGGATGCCATGACCCCGACTATGGGGAAATACAGAGGTTGGACATTTCCTTCAGAGGCAAGAGAGAAGAACTTGGAGCTAACACCTAGCCCTTACAAGCCCAACGAATTTCCTTTGGAGGCCAAAACACTACACTTTTAGGCTTGACGTCTTGTTTGGGGCTAGGTTTTGTGATGGTGGTGACGTTTGATGAGGATTTTGCATGTTTGATTGGAGGAGGACTCTTGGGATGAGGACACATGGCCTTTGGAGGCCTAGCGATCCCTTCAACAACCCAACAACTTCCATTAAGTGCCAAAACATCACCCTTCTAGGATGCGGCATTATATTTCTAGGGTTTCTTAATGTGTAATTTCAAATTAAATTATAAAGGGGAAAAATTAAGGGGGATGACCCCCTTATTTTGTGGTTTACCATAATTAAATGTGGACAAACACTTTTTAGAGGTTTTGTACAAATAAAGATCAAATTCATTTCATTTTTATCATAGCTCTCTCATTAGAGAAAACTACCGGGCATAAATTTGCACCCTACTTGGGAATTTTGGATTATCTCTCTTGTGCAATATTTTTTGGATGTTTGTTATGGCATATCGCTGAGCTAAGGTTGTGCACACCTCTTGGAGACTTGTTCTTTTGCATGTGGAAGGAAATTGCTTGGTAAACTAGGGTTTTGTCCTTGCTATCTTGTGGAATTGGTAAGAGAATTTTTGCACTTGTTGGTATTTTCTTCTTGTTTCACTAGTATTCTTGTCTAAAAACCTTGAAGGAGTATAAGGGAATACACCCTCCACCAAGGTCCATCTTATTTGCTAATAAGTCATTTTGGCAAGGTCACTAGGAGGAGTAAAAGGGCTTACACCCTCCTAGACTTACCTCTGTTGGTTTTGCATGCTCTAGGGAGTAGAAGGGCCTACACTCCTAGAGATATTGTGGATCCAACCCTTATAGCCAAGACTCCATTTTCCTAATGGATTAAAGACACTAATATGAAAATTGCATTGGAGAAACAAAATAGTTGCATTGTATAACATGTTTTGTTGAGATATTTCAATTGCCTAAAGTGGAATCAATTTTACATGCCTTTAGCTTGCTTGAGACACTAGGGCATCTAGCTTATCCAAGTACATCTTATCACTGTCATAACTTTATTCTATAGCCATTAAGGCCACAACAAATTCATTTACATTTATTTCTCTTAGTCACTATTAAACCGTCAGAAATTGCTAAGAAGCTTCCATAATAATCTACTAATCATTGTGCATATTTTGGGTGGTATACTTGTAATTTTTGGTGGTTGAATCTTGCTTATGTAGAAATTATTTTCTACAGACATAAGGCTTCCATAATGCTTTGCTGATAACTTCATCTAGCAACCCCTAATTCACTGTCAAAGTTTATGCTTAAGTATTGGAAAGTTATCTACTGTTTTAGTACTTTATTGTCCAACAAATATTTGAAATTTTTGATGGTTAAGTCTTCAGTAACTAGCTCTTATTCTTGATGATATACATTCTTTTTTATTTATGCAATATAGGACAACAAGGTTCACTTCCTTGTGCACTTGATTTTTGGGCTTGTATCTCGATAGTTTTTCTTGTTTCGGGAAGGTGTAACACTTTGGTGCAGGTACTCAAGTCTTTGGCAACCATTTACTGTCATCAAGACTAATTTCCAATCCCTCATACTTCTTCCATCATTGACCTAAGGGGTTCCTCTCAACATCTCTTCATCCTGCGTCTCAATCCCCCTAGGGTCACCCAGGATTTCCCCCTTGAGGTAATTTCATCATCTCTAAAGCGAGGGGAGTACCTATCTAAGGTGATCATGGGTAGGTATTCCCATATTATTTGTCTCACCTTTGTAGATTGGGTTTGGATTTTTCCAACCTACAATCTGTGCGATAACATTTTGGCGCCGTTGCCAGGGAGGATTTTGAATCCTCTTTCGTGCCCAACAA
The DNA here is from genome assembly GCA_032191745.1 of Picea mariana. Taxonomy (NCBI): domain Eukaryota; kingdom Viridiplantae; phylum Streptophyta; class Pinopsida; order Pinales; family Pinaceae; genus Picea; species Picea mariana. Next base: position 41,533 of record JASDQU010108316.1, read on the forward strand.
CATCTTGGCAAGATTTGATCCCAAATCCTTTTCCCCTAGCTTTCCTGGTGAATCCACTCGAGGGAAGTTCCCTTTCCATTTCCTTCCTTGATGAGCTAAAGTTCATCTGGTGACTCCACCATCCCAAAATATTTCTTCCCGAAAGACCCTTCCCCCTGGAAGATTAAAACCTTCCAAAACTTACCGAAGAAACCCTCCTTTCCATTCCCCCCTTGTCAAGCAAAATTTTCATAGTAATTTCCCATTTGCGCCAATAGATCGTTCTTGGGAAAATGATCTCTATAATCCCTTGAACATGGCAACCATCACTGGATATCCCGATGCCATGCCTAAAGAAATCAACAAATGGTTTCCAAAGTTTTCTAGAAACAATGTAATCATCGCAGAACAACATCTACATTTTTTTGGTTGGGACCTGTAAAATAAAGGGTTGGAACATGAGGATGTTGCAATGAAGTTGCTAGCAACATCCCTCACTGAAGATTCCCAAAGGTGGTTTGATTGATTACCCGATAATCACCTCACCAGATATAGAGACTTTGCTAAGTTATTCAAAAGCAGGTGGTCATTGAAGAGAGATAGCAGAATGCTAATGAATTAGTTCAACCAGACAAGGTAAAAGGAGAACGAGACACTGAGTGAGTTTGATATTAGATTTGATAAGCTACATAGCCAAATCCCCCAGGTTTTGTGCCCTACCGCAACAATTGTCTGTCTTCTCTATGTCAATGCCTTTGAAGGGAAGTTTAGTTTCATCCTAAGGGACAAGAAACCCCGTACTTTGACAGAAGCCAAAGAGTACAATGCATACATTGAGGAGAATATTATGTACCCCAAGTTTGATCCTTATTAGTATCCTCGTGCCAAAGCAGAACCAAAAGCAAAAAAAACTACAAACAATGCACCAGATCCAATTGCTCTCATAGCTCAAAATCTTGATAAGATGAATACTCAGTTTTTCCAGACTCAAAATCAGGTTATGAGCCAATTGAAAAATTTGGAAAGGAATTAGTCTGCTCCAAGGCACCCATTCGTTAGGAAATAACTCATAGGTTGGAAGGAAAAACCTCAACAAGAGGAAAAGGCTCCTGACACACTGAACCCTGTTGGGATGGTGAACTTGGAGGAACTACCATGTTGTTCTCCCTACTAAGAACCTCATCTGGAGGAAGAATGTCCAAGATGAGAAAAAGCCTTTCCTGATAGTATAAACTTCATAAATACAATATTTTCCTTTCAAGATGATGGTGATGACGACTCCACAGATAATACATAGGAATAGCTTGATGAAGCTCGAAAAAGGGTAGATAGAGAAGGCCGACTCATAGCGCTTAATCAATTGATTGAAGACCAGAGGAAATAATTAAAGAAGAGTTAGATCCTGACTTATGAAAAAAGGAATAAAATTGCTATCTTACCTCCACAAACTTCAAAGAAGCAAACCTCATCTCAACCAACAAAGAAAGCTTCAATTCAGCCAAAGCAAACCGCCCCCCAACCAACAAAGAAGGTGGTCCTACCACTCCCACCTCCAGTTTGATAATTGCTTCCAAAACCAACTCAGGTAGAAGAGATTCAATTGAATATAGATGTCCCGACCATGGTTGGAAAAATAAACTTGACGGTCCTAGTGACATAAATGTGAAAAATCCCTTTTGTAAGAAGAGAAGTATTGAAGTTGCTAAAAGTGCTAGCTGAGGCAGAGGATCCTTCGATAATATTGAACACCATGTACCTTGGATGGAAAAACGATCCAAACACTCCCTTCTACCTTTCTTTGGGGATGGATAATCTCATTTTGCAAAATTGCATGCTAGATTTTGGGGCCTCAACAAATGTAATGTCTTTAAAAGTTATGAACCAGCTTGGCCTCAAGACGAATAGACCCTATGTAAATGTTTGTGGTATCAATTCCAATAAGGTCGAGGTTTATGGTCTCATAGAAGATGTAGAGTTCTATTTGGTGGATTTTCCTCACATTAGCATCCTCCTGAACATAGTGGTGATCGATGTTCCAGACGCTTGAGGCATGCTATTATCAAGGAGTTGGGCCACCACTCTTGTAGGTTTCCTTAGCATGGATCTCACTCATGCTTATATCCCCATGGAGGATAGTACCTTTGAATTCATCTACAACCGACGAGCAAACAAGAAACATCTGATAGAGTGGGATTACCCTAACTACATCAATGAGAATGATTTTGGTGAAGGTCCACTACCCATTGAGTATGATCCTCATGATTTACCTTTCATGCATGATGATTGCATAAATACACTACTTCCAAGGACCCATGAATATAAGGAGAAGTTAGCAAAATTTCAAGGGAAGGAACCAAGGTCCATCAAGATATTGAAGAAAGAAAAAGATAAAGGGGACAAAGAATGTGAGAAGGCTATTAAATATGCAGTTAACAAAGAGCCACCTTCGTACCCCTACATCGAGAATATACCTTACATTTACTGTAGTGAAGGAAGTTTTGAATTCATGTGGGATAAGAGGATGGACAAGCCAAAATATGATAAGAAGAATAAAAACTCTTGGCTTGGACCTTACATCACCAAAAAGAAGTTTGAGAAAGAGAAGTATTACTTGTCAGCCATGGACGAGAGAAATATGCCATTACCAATGGACGGGTCTCTTCTCCAAACCTATATTCAAGGTACTTGACTTCTTCAGGGCCCATGCCCCAGGTAAGTAGGTAGGTCATCTTGCTTTCTTGCATTTGCATCTTGATTTCTCATGGTAGCTTAGCTTCATTTCTTTTCTGATTTTCTTTTTTCTCTACTTGCATTATTGATTTACATGTTTTACTTTCATCATATTATATGAAAAAATGCAAATTTTTCTTCTTCTAGATTAGTTGTCATTTTTGGATTTCTGATTTTGGATTATCTACGAAAAGGGTGAGTGAGCCACCCTAGATTTCACAGTTTGATGTTTTAGTGTAGGAACATGTTTAACCAAGAGATGTTGAGGTTCTCATGCACTCTATGACAAGTACATGTCCCAAACTAAGAGCCATATGTTATCCCAAATTTCTGTGGATAAGTAAGGAGATGATGTCTTGAGTCCCTTATGTTGCAGACATAGAATACCGAGAGACATATGACTGACAACGTCCACTTGCATAGATAGAGACACAATTCACCACCACCAATCTTGAATTCATCACAATGGCATTCACCACATCAACTTGCTTTTGGAAGACAATGGGGCTTGATCCATGAGGTACAAGTTAGGTATTGTGGTAAGTATCACTTTAATACTTGAGGCAATTGAGTATGTTGCATTTAAATCTACTTTTGATTATAGAACGTCTGTATGGAAATTATGCTCTTTCCCCTGTTTCACTTTGGTGGTTGACATTGTGCCCTAGTAAGTGGTCACCCTTGGGGATGGGTTTTCTACTAGGAGGTCTCATTGATGAGTCATTGTGCCATTCCCGATCATACTTACCATTTTTCACACTTCACCCCTTTTTGTCTCCTTATATTTTGGGATTTTTGGGTGTACTGACTCAAGAAGGGATTGTACCTCTTTTCATGGGAAGAAGGCACTCAAGGCCTAGAGGGAATGTAGTTGGAAAAAGATAAAATCCAAACTGACCTTCCGGATGCTCGCCCAAAGAGGTGTTGATAATGATGAAATGTTTCTCCTAAAAAGTCAAAGACTTGCAAGAAACAAATTCATATTATATACACATCCCACTTGTTGAGGGATCTACACAAGTGCGTTACAACCTTTGCTTTACCCCTATGGTACTCTGTGTACCTCTCCCTTCAAGTGACATTGTGGTATTGCCCCCCAATATTTATGTTACCCATTGGGAGTACCCAATTTTTCTTTACTTTAATAAATTAATGGAAAATAAATGAGCTTGGAAAAATGATGCATTGAAAACGAAGGTGCAACACACTCTCTACAAATGCACCCATAAAAGAGACAATACAAACCCTTATATGTCATGAACCCCATGCCCAAAAGTATTACCCCATCCACTTCTTCTTCTCCACATGACTTAGAGAGGGTCCACCTAGGAAACACTCCTTGACTTAAGGAATGACTTACCCGATAGGTCACCTTGTCAACCCTCCCATACATAAACTTGGAAAATTGCATAGGGGCTTTGAGAACTTGTTTAATTTGATGAGGAAATTTTTGATGTGCATGCTAAGGTGTCTCTTGTATTAAATGTGATTTCACTTGCCATGATACATTTGAATTAAGACCCTTGGAGGGAGCACTCATCTGTCTTTGCAGGACCTTATCTGATGGACGTTTTGGAGGAACAAGTCCAGCTTGGGCCTTCATTGGGGTAGGAATCCCATAGGTTGGATGCTATGAACCTGACTATGGGTCAATATAGAGGTTGGACGTTTCCTTTGAAGGAAAAAGAGAAGACCTTGGAGCTAACACCTATCCCTTACAATCCCAACGACTTGCTTTTGGAGGCCAAAACACTACAATTTTGGGATTAACGTCTTGTTTGGGGCTAGGGTTTGTGATGGTGGTGATGATTTTTGAGGATTTGGCATGTTTGATTGGAGGAGGAAACTTGGGATGAGGACACATGGCCTTTGGAGACCTAACAATCCATTCAACAACCCAACGACTTCCATAAAGTGCCAAAACGTCACCCTTCTAGACTGTGACGTCATATTTCTAGGGTTTCTTAATGTGTAATTTCAAATTAAAGTTGTAAAGGGGAAAAATTAATGGGGACAACCCCCTTATTTTGTGGTTTACCCTCAATAAATGTGGACAAACACTTTTTGGAGGTTTTGTATAAATAAGCATCAAATTCATTTCATTTTTATCATATCTCTCTCATTAGAGAAGACAACTTGGATGAAATTTACGCCCTAATTGGGCATTTTGGATTATCTCTCTCTTGTGCAACATTTCTTGGATGCTTGTTATTGTATATTGTGGAGCTAAGGTGGTGTGAACCTCTTGGAGACTTGTTCTTTTGCATGTGGAAGGAAATTACTTGGTAAACTAGGGTTTTTTCCTTGCTATGTTGTAGAATTGGTAAGAGAATTTCTGTGCTTGTTGGTATTTTCTTCTTGTTTCACTAGTATTATTGTCTAAAACCCTTGGAGGATTGTAAGAGAATACACCCTCCACCAAGGTCCATCTTATTTTCTATTGATAAGTCATTTTTGCAAGGTCACCAAGAGGAGTAAAAGGGCTTACACCCTCCTAGAATTAGCTTTGTTGGTTTTGCATGATCTAGGGAGTAGAAGGGCCTACACCCCTAGAGATATTGTGGACCCAACCCTTATAACCAAGACTCCATTTTCCCAATATATTAAATTCACTAATATGAAAATTTCATTGGAGAAACAAAATAGTTGCATTGGATAACATGTTTTGTTAAGATATTTCAATTGTCTAAAGTGGAATCAATTTTACATGCTTTTAGCTTGCTTGAGCCACTAGGGCATATAGCTTAGCCAAGTACATATTATTACTATTATAACTTTATGCTACAACCATTAGGGACAAAACAAAATTATTTAAATTTCTTTCTCTTACTCACTATTTAACTGTAAGAAATTGCTATGAAGCTGCCATAATAATCTACTAATCATTGTGCATCTTTTGGGTGGTCTACTTATAATTTTTGGTGGTTGAATATTGCTGCTGTAGAAATTTTTTGATACAACTATAAGGATGCCATAATACTTTTTTAGTAACTTCATATAGCATCCCTAATTCACTGCCAAATTTTATGCTTAAGTATTAGAAAGTTATCTATTGTTTTAGTACTTTATTGTCCAATAACTATTTGATATTTTTGATTGTTAAGTCCACGGTAAATATCTCTTATTCGGTTTGATATATATTCTTGTTCACTACTGCAATATATGACAACAAGCTTCACTTGCTTGTCCACTTAAGTTTTGGGCTTGTATCTCGATTGTTTGTCTTGTTTCAGGCAGGTGTAACAGTTTGGTGCATGTACTCAAGTTTTTGGAAACCATTTACCATCATCAAGACTCTTTTCCAAGCCCTCATACTTCTTCCATAATTTACCTAAGGGGTTCCTCTCAACATCTCTTCATCCTACGTCTCAATCCCCCTAGGGTCATCCGGGATTCCCCCCTTGAGGTGATTTCATCATCTCTAAAGTGTGGGGAGTACCTATCTAAGGTGACAATGGGTATGTATTCCCATAGTTGTCTCACCTTTGTAGATTGATTCGAGATTTTCCCAACCTACAATCCATGCGATAACAGGGCTTCAAACACACAACACCACCAAGTGCACTAACATGGAAAAATTTTCCCTTATAATTGTGATGTCATGCTCCAAAAGAGGGACATTTAGGGCATAGAAGGGTGACATCATCTGCCCTTCATGCTTTCGGGCCTTCTCCAAGTGCTAGAGACATCTCCCAAGGTGCAACGTTCATCATCCTAGTCCTCCAATGAGTGGGACACAACATCCATCCAGTGGGATTTCAAGCCCCTATGAAGGTCCAAGTTGCTTAGTACCTCCATTAAAAACTTTCACCGAGAAAGGTCTTGTAGAGACAAGAAAATATGCCCTCCAAGGGTCCACAAGTCATATGAATCATGCCAAGTAAGCCACATTTAATAAAACAACCACCCAAACAAGTGCATTAATTCCCCCCTTTTCAAATTAAACAAATGCTCAAATACCTTATAAACTTTTCCAAATTTAGATATGGGATGGGTGTCATGGTGCACTACTGGGTACGCCAATCCCAAAGTCAAGGAATATTTCCCATGAAGACCCTCTATAGGCCATGCAATGAGTATGAGGTGGACTGGGGTATTACTTTTGGGAATGGGGTTCTTGGCATATCAAGGGCTCATATTGTCTCATTTATGGGTGCCTTTGTCGAGGGTGTGCTGCATCCCTTCATTGGCAATGCAACATTTTTCCAAGCCCTTTATTTTCCTTTCATTTTTCATGGTCCGAACACTAAGTGATATATGAAATGGAAAGTAAAATAGAACCATGATGCCAGTTGAAGTTAGAACACATTGAGTGCCATATGCATTCGAAATTAAAGGACACCACAATGCATTCCTCCATCAAGCAGGACATTTTCATTTATTTTGTTTTTAAAGGTCCTTTATTTTTTGTGGAGAAGCATTTCATTACTCTTAGGACCCTAGGGAGAACATCTAGAGGGATAGGTTATGGATTTTGACTTTTACATTGCTAGCTACAACACCTTTGGGCCATCGATGCCTTCTTCCCATGAAATGAGGTACAAGCCTTTCTTGGGGTCAATGAACCAAAAAACCCAAAAGATGAGAAAACATAGGGGAATAAGTGTGGAAAGTGGTAAGTATGAGTGGGAATGGTACAATTGTCCTTCAAGGAGGTCTTGCAGTAGCACCCTTTTCCCGAGGGTGACTCACTTACTAGGAAACCATGTCAACCACTAAGGTGAAATAAGGAAAAAGGTATAATTTCTAAGAAAACGTTTGATAATCAAGAAAGGACCCTTTGAAACATACTCAAATGATTCAATTAATAAAGTGACACTTACCATGAGATTAGACTAGTTACCTCATGAAGCAAGACCTGCTGTGCTCTATGGACCACACCTATGCTACTGACGATGAATGGTGATGTTGTTGATTTTTCAATAAGATAGGTTAAGCATGTAGTTCATTTCATTTTTCATTTGTCTTAACCATAAACAAGAATGTTGCAACAACCAACATCACAAGAAGAAACACCATGCACAAGAACACAAGAAGTATCCTGAGAAACCCTTCTCAACAAGGGAAGAAAATCCAGCCAAATCCTTTGCTATATTCTTCAAGAGAAATACCTTCACCACCAAGAAAGAACTAGCACACAAGAGGGTGCTCAAACCCTAGAAGAATAGCGCCCAAGAGAGGTGCGCACTTTTCCCAAGTAAATGTACTTGCTGAAA
>JASDQU010108316.1:49734-62179 GCA_032191745.1 Picea mariana
CTAGATTAATTATCTTTTACATTTATTATTAATCACATTAAGGTGGGGCCGACCTGTACCCTTTACATAACAATTAGGGTTACAAGCAGGTCTGATTCTTGAACAATATATAGCAAAGGATATGATATACCCACTAGTGCTCATCCATAGGGATGTCATAACTCTGGTTCACTACATTACACAAAAGAACCAAATCTTCACACGTTCACCTGTGCTTGTCCACAAGCATGTCCACTCTACATATCTTCTTTCCCACTGCCTCACATAGGAGAATTATCTGGAGTCTTCTCATCAAATTTGTTGCTCAGAGGAGGCTAATACATCATCTTCATTTCTGTTCACATGACGATGCACCCAACACTTTGGGATTTCACACGTTCACCTTGTGCTCAGCCATAGGCACGTCGAACTCAACAAATCACCTTTCCCACTGGATAATCATCTGGAGTTATTCTCAACTCTTTGAATGGAGGAGGTCATCTCTACGTTCCTAGATCTGTCTCAGGTAGGAACCGCGTACCCTTCTTAGGGGATTTCTCTCAGATTTGTAAGCTGAGAAAAAGACTCATATAGCTGCAATGATCCACATCTCACACTTTTGTAACCTGGAGAATGTATCACATAGATGCATTCATCAACACTCCCTCTCAGCTAGGGAGGCATTCTTCATCATGCCAAGTCTCACACGGATGTACTCTCCATTTTGTTTTGGCTGGAGTCATCAATACTCCCTCTCAACTAGGAAGGCATTTTTCACCAAGTTAGTCTAGTGCAGATGTCTGTAATCTTTCCATGTGTAGGAAGGCACTGCATGTGTACGATTTTCCTCTGCATCATATCTCTGTCATAAGGATATTTCATCTCATCGTGTTTCGATCCATCAGGAAACACTTGGTTCTCAAGGATATTTACACACGACTCTTGGTTATCATCATAGGATCCATCTCATGGTCAAGTAAGTTTGTCAAAAGCTTGTGAAGCCATACTGCTTTGCATACTCAATGGAACATACTCTGTTTCTGTGGTATTGAAGGCCACAAATATTTTCGTTTCCTGCTTCATTAGGAAACCATGGAAACCTTCATGGTAGAACATCAAACGAATGTGCTCTTTTGGTCCACTGTACTTTCTGCTCAATCTGAATCGGCATATCCTGCAAACTCAAGTTCACACTGGAGGCATATCTGCCTCGTATATATCTCAATACATGTTTTGTTGTTGTCTAGTGAGTCTTTCTCGGTTGACTCATGAAATGACTAAGCACATTCACTGCATGGCATGAATCAAGTCTGTGTTGATGTTTGGACAACATCGGGAAGACATGCTCTAAATATAATAATTAATAATATAATTATTATTGATTATTAAATATAGTATATAATAAGTAAATGATAATAATAAGTAGTTATTGATTATTCAAGGGACACATCCTTTCATTGATGGTCACCTTATGTTCCCTATATATGGAACACTCACTATGGTAATAATATATCGAACATATATCATATCTCATATGGAAGAAAAACCAACATGGTATCAGAGCCTGGGCCTCACTCCCTCATAGGAGGGCCCAGGTAAATGGAAGAAAAACATGGTATCATTCACATGTTTCAAGCATTCACATGTCTCAAACACCTGATATTGAAAAGATTCAAAGATCACAATCATGCGAGGCTAAAGATCTCTTTCATCCAGTGAGGGATTGCATGACAACAAGGAATTCAGATGCGTTGGCTTCGACCACGATAGGGTTTGAGATATGGACTACCCTAACTGGCCGAGCTGTCATTGATATTTTAGAATTGAAGGATCATGTTGTCGAACTTATCCGTTTAGAATTAACCTTCTCTGCCATTATCCATTACGTTTGAATTTGGGAAATAATTTCTAACAATTCGGCGTAGCCTGTTATTTGACAGGATCTGACGAAACTCACGACTGTTTTCGCATAATATATCCAGAACGCTCAATTATTCTAGATGCAAATTCGTCGAATAGAAACATTGAAATTTCTAGAAGCAGTTTTTAGGGATCTAGACGACGACTGCAGAACGAAACTCGTTGATAACTTGTGCGGATGTGAGAATAAGGGAGAGTGATATATGAAATCAAAGCACTCAAATTGAAGAGCCAGCGATTAGATTAGAGACAAGTGAGATGTAGTTCGTGTGGTTCAAGGGGACGCACTCTCATTTGAAGAAAATGTCTGAGGGTTTCAAGGTTGTTTGTTGCGTTGGCTACTGGAAATCACTGGGCCAGTCGCGCCTAAGTAGAAACTCTGCCAACTTGGCGATGGTGAGGATGATTCTAGCTGGCTACATTGTAGTTTCAGACGATGAAAAGGAGATCAAGCGGCTTGGACGCAGATACATTGTCGTGGCATTGAGAGGCACTGCTACATATGGGGAATGACTTGCTAATTTAACTGATATATTGACCCATGCGCGGTTAAATCCATTGAATCCACGCGGGAACGTGAAAGTGGAGATGGGGTTTCTTCGGCTCTATACTTCTCGAGATTCGGCTTGCAGGTTCAACAATGGAAGCGCGAGAGAGCAACTATTGGCTGAGATTGCAAGCCTCCGCTAATTCTACATGCCGAGTTGGAAGAAGCTACCAGGTTCTTGAAGTTTATGATGTTGGCATGGGTCTGTAGGTAGCAAGTTCATCTTCAATGGAGAAGAAAGAGTGGTAACAAGCATGAATGTCTATGATTTATTGCAGCTGGATCACCACTATTGTTATATGGCACCAAAAAATGTATAAGTGGAAATCTCACTGTTAAAATATGCTACCAATGGTGAGCGAGATCAAAATTATGATTACAACACCCTTGTGAACTAAGTGGAGGTCACCACGGTTTAGGTGGTTCCATTATTCAAAGCAAGGTTGCTAGCCCATGTGACAACATGACTGGAAGAATCACACCTTGGAGGATAACAATGAAACCTACCGAAGAGTCCCACGAATACTGAATATGTGGGAGGCATGTAAAGGCGTTGTGCACTTGAGATGGATATACGACATTGCTCGGATGAGGTGCCCGCGACATTGTTGTTTTTTGCCTAGAGCTGCAAATTTGATACACATTTGATAGCCTTCAGGATTTGATCGAAATTGGTGAGAATGGTCAAATGAAGGAACCAAGACATTGTTTTCAAGAGGAAACCTCGATGTGTCTTGGGGGACATTGGTTCCATGAGGGAACCTCGATGTGTTCTAGAGATGTTTGAGACAACATCATGAGACATTATCCCTGGAGGGTCCTGTATGGACTAGTAAGAGTAAATGTGGACTTCATCTTGACATGCATCAAATGGCCAGATGAAGGAACCCAGACATTGGTTTCATGAGGCAATCTCGATATGTCTTGGGGGACATTGGTTCCATGAGGGAACCTTGATATGTCTTGTGAGACATTGAGTCCATGAGGAAACCTTGATATGTATTTGACATTCTTTTCATGAGGAAACCTTTATATGTAAAATAAGGTTCAAGATTACATTCCCTTTGAAGACGGTTGAGCCAATTGATCCCATTGATCCTGTAGCTCCACTTAATGTTTCCAGAGATATTGCAGTAGGTCAGAAGATACTTGCATAGGCTCGTCAGACTCTGGAGGAGGCAGAAGGACATGTAACTCCTTTTGGTACCTTTCGAGAGAGTAACATACCTCAGATATATTCATGCTATGCTACAAATATGAGCCACATCATTGATTTCAAGCCTTCATGTTATGAGGAGGCATTTAGTATGGAAAGATGCCATGATGGAGGAGTATCAGTCCATCATGAAGAATGATGTGTGGAATATTGTTCCAAGACCTGAAAGGAGGTCTGTAGTGACTTCCAAATGGATCTATAAGATCAAACATATAGCCGCCAGAAGCATCAAGAAGTACAAAAAAAGACTTGTTTCTAGAGGATTCTCTTGACAGGTGGAGGGAATAGATTATGAGGAGACATTTGCTCCTATTGCTCGATACACTTCTATCTGGATGATTATTTCCCCTGTAGCATCCATGGGTTAGAGAATACATCAGATGGATCTAAAGACAACCTTTCTCAATGGAAAGATTAAGGAAGAAGTATACATCGAGCAACCAGATGCTTTCATGATACATGAGAAGGAGACTCATGTCTGCAGGTTGAAGATGGCCTTGTATGGAATTAAGCAACCACCTCGAGCTTGGTATGCAAAGATCGATGGAAACTTGATGATTTTTGGGCTTCAACAAGTGTTTTCGATCCCAGCCTGTACTACAATATTGCTAATAGTAAGTCCTTGATTCTGGTCCTCTATATTGATGATTTATTCCTCACCAGTACAGAGAGCCTTATTATTGAATGTAAGTATGTGTTGGCCTCTGAGTTCGAGATGAAGGACATTGGTATGATGCACTACTTCTTGGGACTAGAGGTGTGGTAGAGAACTGATGAGATCTTCCTGAGTAAGGGGAAGTACACAGTTGAGATATTTAAGAAGTTCGAGATACTGAACTTGAAGCCCGTGACTACACCAATGATGACAAATCTGAAGAAACTAATTGTGTCTTCTTCCGATTATGACGAAATTGATCCGACTTTGTATAGACATCTGGTTGGATAATTGATGTATCTGGTTAAACACCAGAACAAATATTTGCTATGCAGTGAGTGCACTTAGCCAGTTTATAAGTTAGCTGAGATAGACACAGTAGATTGTTGTGCAACATGTGTTGAGATACTTGCAAGGCATAGTTCGACATGGTCTGAGATATACTTCCAGTATTGATATGATATGGTAGGAATATATTGACTCTGATTAGGCAGGGAGCGCAGTGGATAGAAAGGGCACCTTCAGGTGTTGCTTCACTTTGGGATCTTTCATGGTTTCCTGGTGTAGCAGGAAATGAAATTCTGTGGCGTTGAGCACAACAAAAGCATAATACATTGCATTAAGTATGATAGTCCGTGAAGCAGTGTGTATTCACAAGCTACTTGCAGATCTATCCAAACATGTGCTGGATTCCACCATTATTCATTATGGTAACCAAAGTTGTGTGAAGATCTCTGATAATCTAATGTTTCATGACAAATCGAACCACATTGAGATCAAGTACCATTTCATCTAAGACATGATGCAAAGGAAGGAAGTATTGGTGCAATACCTTCCTACAGATGAGCATGTTGCTAATGTTCTTACCAAACTAGGATGAAGTTTAAGTACTTCTGTGATAGACTTTGCGTGGCAGAGAATGCCTCCCTCACTGAGGGGGAGTGTTGATGTTTGTAGCTTCTTGAGACATTCTCCAGATTGTACTCCTATGTGACTGAGTTGATTTGATTTGTGATGACACTTATCCAAGAAGGGATAAGTGGGGCACCTATCCGAGAAGGGATAAGTGCAGTTGGGCTTATAACCCAACGTCCCATGTGGAGAGCACATGAGGACATGTCAAGGGAGTTGACCCTTGATGTCATACACTATGGGATTTGACCCTAGTGTTTCTAGAGGGTGTAGCCTCTAGAAGTCCACATGGAGTGCCACGTGTGACAAACTTTCTCCAGATAGTACTCCTCTATGAATTGAGTTGAGTTAATCTGTGAGGACACTTATCCTAGAAGGGATAAGTGGAACACTTATTTGAGAAGGAATAAGTGCAGTTGGGCTTATAACCCAACGTTGCATGTGGAGATCACATGAGGACATGTCAAGGGAGTTGACCCTTGACGTCATACACTACGGGAGTTGACCCTAGTGTTTATAGAGGGCGTAGCCTCTACAAGTCCACATGAGTGCCATGTGTGACAAAATTTCTCCAGATCGTACTCCTCTGTGAATTGAGTTGAGTTGATCTATGAGGACACTTATTCGAGAAGGAATAAGTGCATTTGGTCTTATATCCCATCGTCCCATGTTCAGAGAAAATGAGGACATGTCAAGGGAGTTTACCCTTGATGTCTCACACTATGGGGAGTTGACCCTAAGTGTTCCAAGAGGGAGTATCCTCTAGAAGTCCACCTGGGAGTGCCATGTGTGACAAATATTTTACTACTATGGTGGTTTTGTACCACTGGCGGAGACTGCATGTCTCTAGACAATAGTTGTGTACTACTATGAAAAGATACCTCCCTAGCTAAGAGGGTGTGTTGATGTTTCAACATCAGACATAACTTCTCCTACATTAGACTGCATACCAAGGGAGATAGGATACATTTATCACAAAGGTGCACTTGTGATAAATGGGCCCAGACGTAGTCCTTCCTTGATCATGACAAGGAATAATATGGACTTGAGGTGCTTGAAGTGATTTCCACATGTCAGTTAGCATCAAGTCGACATTCACTTATAGGTGTGTTCTTGTGGTGAAAGATCCTGGTGTGGTCTTTGTCCTAGTCATGGTGATTTGACAAGGAATGATAAAGAATCAAGATGCTATATGCTATTACATGTGGACCCAAAGTGAGCCTAATCTTAGAGAGAGTTAATTGGCTCAGAGGGAGAATCGTAGAAGGAGTTTCTCCTCGGTTCAGGTGGGAGAGAGATGTCTCCCAAGACTGACAGACAAGTGTCATGAGTCTAAGGTGAAGTTTATATACTTCAAAGACAAGAGTGACATGTTTCAGAATGTCTCCCTCGTTGAGAGGGAGTGTTGATGTTTGGACAACATCGGGAAGACATTCTAAAGATAATAAATAATAATATAATTANAATAAGTAAATGATAATAATAAGTAGTTATTGATTATTCAAGGGACACATCCTTTCATGGATGGTCACTTTATGTTTTCTATATATGGAACACTCATTATGGTAATAATATATCGAATATCTCTCATATCTCATATGGAAGAAAAACCAACAGTCTAGTGTTAACGAGATACATCAATGATCCAATCAACTATGGATCAACCTCATCTGAATCATCATCAATCTTCTTCTTTAAATCCATCACAGTGGATTTTGCATTCTGTCATACTTGAACTTCTTTAATATTTTTACTGTATATTTTCCTTGACTTAGGAAAATATCATTGGTCCTCTTTCATAATTCTTGTCCTAAGAAGTAGTTCATCATACTCAGATTCTTTATCTCAAATTTAGAAGTCAAGGATTACTTGTATCCAACAACAAGGTTTTCTGAATAAGTCATCAAAATCAGGTTCTCGTCACCAACAATGTAATGATATAGGTTTGGATCAACACTCTTGCTGAAATCCAAACTCATCAAGAATTTATCTATCTGATATAGTTTCCAACTCATGGATGGTAGTACGGATGGAGGTGGATTGGTTTTACTGGATCAAGTGTCTCATCATAGAAAACTTCTTATTGTTTGTGAGAAACCTCTAGATATAGATCTTGTTTTTTTATTTCTCGACACTTCCATCAACTGCATGCTTGATCTTATAGATCTACTTTGAAATTACCAAAGACTTCCCTTATGGTCCCTAAATAATATCTTATGCATCATTCTTTAAGATATACTGGTATTCTTTTGTTATGACATCTTTCCATACTTGTTCTTCTATTTCTTCTCTAAGACAAGGAGGCTCAACATCAATGAAGTGGCTCATGACTGAAGGATAGCTTGAAAATATCTTTTTCTTTCTCGGGATGTGCCTTGAGAGGCTTGTATGTTTCTCTCCCTCTTGCAAAGTGAGTCTAGGTAGGCCTTTTATGCCCTACTACAATATATCTGAACATATCAACTAGAGAAACCGGATCAACTGGAATAATGTCTATCTCCCTGTGAACTGCTGAAGGGGGAGAAGGCATTGTCTCACTGTCAATCTCTGTCTAAGATTCTCTGGATCTTTGAAAAACTATTTCTTCTTCAAGAACAACATCTTTGCTTGTCTCAATCTGTCTCTGACCAGGGATGTCGATTTGGAATGTCTTTGAAGATTCACTGTATCCTTTCTTTCTAAAGGATCTAGCTTGTACTTCTTCTCTTTGGGTACATGAAAATACACTAGGCACCCAAATAACCTGAAGTGTTCAATCTCAGGCTTCATTTAGGTGAATAATTCTTCAGGAGTTATGTTTTTCAAAGTCTAGTGAAGACTCTTGTTTTGAACATATACTGTGTCATGCATGCTTCTACTCATGGAATCCTAGAAAGATTCTGATCATGCATTATTGCATTGGTTGTATCAATGATGGTTCTATTCTTCCTCTTTATCAAATAGTTTTGACTCCCTCTGAAGGATAAGCATCTTCTTTTGTTCTTAACTTGTTCGGAACAAGAAAACAAGAGGAACCAAACCAAGAATATCTCCTAAAGGAGAATGATGAGTACATCTCTAGAATCAAAACAATTTAAGGATTGTTGTCTCATTTATAACACCTACTTGTAATGTAGTAAACTTTAGAAATATAGGTTAGAGGAATGGCAATTTCAACAATCAAACCTAGGGTATTCACTTCCAATGTGTTGTTCCTCTGAATGCATTGAGATCCCTCTGGATCCATGAATTTAGAAAAGGTTCCTTCCTTCTTCAATTACCCTTATGACAATGATACAAACAATATATATACAAATGCATACATGAGGGTGCTAATATGATTTCTCCAATGGCACCTGGATGATCTCTGTCCTCTGACATCTTCATGAAGAAGGTAGTCATAGTGTCACCCTTTTGTATTACCCACAATAATCCTTCCTCCGAAGTCTTGTCTTCCAGGAACTTGAAGTTGCTTGATCCATGAAGCTTATCTTCCATCATAGTTCTTGTTCATCATAATTTTGGATTCTTCACAAACCCTTGTCAACTAGGATAGAAAACCTAATGACTAGGCTAGGCTAGAAATTTTAGGTTTTATTGGACTTATGACTGCCAACAATAAGCCTTTGAAATATAGGACACTGGTGAGCTGAAGAGCTCCTTCAATGAGTTTGCAGAAACCCTAATTTTGAAATTTCTGCAGAATTTAACGAAACTCTAGAAACCCTAGGGCCAAAAAGTCAAAATGCTCGAAATGAAATATGAAGCTTGCTGGAGGTGTGTTGAAGGCGACCGTACATTCCTATGCACTTTTTAGCCCCAACGTCCAAGTGGCAAGTGCTGAAACTCCTCAAAGAGGTAGGCTGTACAAAATTTCTAGAAACCCTAGGAGGGCCGTACGGTTTTGCAGAAGAGAGAGAGGAGACTTGGTAGATGCTTGTGCAATGTGTTCTTTCAAGACCTATGCTCTGATACCATGTTTATTTTTCAATAATATAGGTTAATCATGTAGTTCATTTCAATTTTCATTTGTCTTAACCATAAACAAGAATGTTGTAGCAACCAAGATCACAATAAGAAACACTATGCACAAGGACATAAGAAGTATCCTGGGAAACCCCTCTCAACAAGGGAATAAAACCCAGCCAAATCCTTTGCTATATTCTTCAAGAGAAATACCTTCACCACCAAGAAATACCGAACACACAAGAGGGTGTTCAAACCCTAGAAGACTAGCTCCCAAGAGAGGTGCACACTTTTCACAAATAAATGTACTTGCTGAAATTTCCAAACTCACATGGAAGATATGACTCCACAATGGGGAATATTCCTTTACTTATATTAGACTTTTCCTAATATCAACATAAGTGTCTATTGGCTTAACATGGATGACCTTTCTAAGTCATATAATAATAATAATAATTATTATTATAATTGATATTAACCATATTAATTATCTTTTACATTTATTATTAATCACATTAAGGTGGGGCCGACCTGTACCCTTTAGATAACAATTAGGGTTACATGCAAGTTTGACTCTTGAAAAATAAATAGCAAAGGATCTGATACACCCACTAGTGCTCATCCACTAGGGGAACATCCATAGGGATGTCATAAATCTGGTTCACTGCATTACACATAAGAACCAGATCTTCACATGTTCACCTGTGCTCATCCACAGGCACATCCACTCTGCAGATCTTCTTTCCCATTTCCTCACACAAGAGAATCATATGGAGTCTTCTTGTCAACTCTACTACTGAGAGGAGGCTAATACACCATCTTAATTTCTGTTCACATGACGATGCACCCAACACTTTGGGATTTCACACGTTCACCTTGTGCTCAGCCACATGCACGTCTAACTCAATAGATCACCTTTCCCACTGGATAATCATTTGGAGTTCTTCTCAAATCTCTAAATGGAGGAGGTCATCTCTACATTCCTAGTTCTGTCTCAGGCAGGAACCGCTTACCCATCTTAGGGGCTTTCTATCAGGTTTGTAAGCTGAGAGAAAGAATCACATAGCTGGAATGATCCACATCTCACAGGTTTGTAAGCTGGAGAATGTCTCACATAACTGCATTCATCAACAAATGTGTGGTGGAGAGGAGGGGATCTATTTTCTCAATGTGGGCTCAATTGATCATATAGATCTCATCACTCCATGTTTTCTACATACGGGCCTTGATACATCATCTCCTTAGTTACCCCTAGGATGGGGTTTAACATTTGGATCCTACATGGGGACATGTGCTCACTATAGAGCACATGAGAACCTCAACATCTCTTGGTATGACCTATGCCTACACATACTCAAGCAAAAATTTAGAGCATCGGAGGGTGGCTAACTCACCCTTTATTCATATAATAAAAACTTCAAACGCTCAAAATTGATAACTATGAGATTTCTTAATTTTTTTTTTTTTGAATTTTTCAAAAACTTCTAACTATCATGTAAAGGTTCAAGAAAATGCACCACGACAACTATTCATAAATGAAAGAAAAAAATATGTAAAGAAAAGCATATACATGAATGCAACTAACCTATGATGAGCACACAAATGTAATGCAAAAAAACAAATGACCTACCTACTTACCTGGGGCTCAAGGCCCAAGGCCCATGGAGATTAGGTCCTGTCTATAAAGGGTCAGAGGATAAACCCATCAACCAGTAATGGAATATTCCTCCCATCCATATTAGATAAATAATAAGTACCATTTTTATACTTCTTCTTGACGACGTAAGGGCCAAGCCATAGAAATTCACTCATCTTGTCATACTTTGGCTTCCCCTTCCTTTTATCCCACATGAGCGCAAGGTTGCCTTCGTCAAATTCAACATACAATATATCTTCTATGTAAGGATGTGTGAGAGGATGTGATTCAACCACACTTTGAAAGCTTGTTCTCGTTCTTGATGCTTTTTTCCCTCATCCTTTTTGAGTATCTTGATAGATCTCGAGTCCTTTCCCTGATATTTCGCAAGCTTCTCCTTATACTTGTCAATTTTAGAAAAAAGTGAATCAATACAATCTTCTTGTGTAAAAGGTAAATCCCAAGGATCATATTCAATGACATGAGATGTCACATCATATTCACAATCACTCCAATAGTTTGGGCTATTCAGATCAACTACATGATTCTTTGCAACATGATAACTATATAGAATCTCAAATGTCCCATCCCCCATAGGGATATGTGCATGAGTGAGGTCCATACTAAGAAAAACACCAAGGGTGGATCACCAAATACTCGATAGGATAATGCCCCAAGCATCCAATACATTGATCACAACCACATTCATTTTGATTTCGATGTGTGGGAACGCCTGTAAGTAAAATTTCACATCCTCTATGAGACCATAAAACTTGACTTTATTTGAATCAAGGCCACAAAAATTTCCATAAGGATGTTGTCCTCAAACCTATTTTTTTCATGACCTTCAAAGGCATCACGTTTACTGAAGCCTTGGAATCCAACATACAATTTTTCAAACGAAGACCATTTATGCCCAGAGAAAGATAAAAAGGAGGATTGTCTTCCCTTCGGTTCCCATGATACATAGTATTCAAAATCACCAGAGGATCCCCTACTTAATATTGTATTTTTAAAGTCTTCAAGACTTCTTTCCTTAAAGAAGGAATCTTGCACATCCCAACCATGGGTACCACCATATTCATCTTTCCAATCATACTAGGCACGTCGATGTTCGGGTGAAGATCCTCATTTTTTGGTATAGGCTACCGAAGAAGGTCATGAACTGGAGGTGGAGGAGGTGGAGAAACCTCCTTCTTTGCTGGGGAAGGTGAGGATGGCACTTTATTTCTCCCATAATTTGTTAGAATCTCTTTTTTCCACAACCTTTCCTTTAAAGGTTCATCTAGTTGGCTCAATATCTCCAACCGAGCTTGCCTAACTACTCGTTTCCTAGTTTCTTGAAGTTGCTCTTTCATGATGTCAATGTATTCATCATCCTGGAGAGTGTACACTATATATAAATGAAGTTCAACCTGTCTATAAAGCCTAATTCTTCTTCATCTTTCTGTCTCAGATACATGTTAGGACCACATATTGTACCCTTTTTGCCCATACTTTTTGCCATTGTTATACCCTTCATCACCTGTATTTAGACTTATACTATCATTTCACCTGATCATTCCAAGGTACACAACGTCCTTTCTCATTACTACACGTTTAATTTGTTTTGCATGATATTTTACATCACTCTTG
>JASDQU010108316.1:79907-90688 GCA_032191745.1 Picea mariana
AGTTCACTTCAGCAAGTATAGATAGAATGATTTCTTTACTACAACACTAAGTGCTTTTGGAATTGAGCATATACAGTGCGTGGCTATCTTTGAAACAAAAGACTTCCCTGGGTTGATAATTTATGTTTCACTTGGTTGTTTGAAATTAATTAAGCAATTATAGTGACCAACAATACACATGTTCCAAATGAGGTTCTTCACAAGGCAAACACCATGATGATCCTTCCATCCTAACCTCACCAATAGGATTCAAGGTGTTAGGTGCCTTCTCTTCTTGTTGTGGCTTCAGTTTCCAGCCTGCGTTTTCGCTCGACTATCTTATAAACTGAGGCGTTGGAACATAATTTTGCCTCTCTAAATTCATCAACTTGTTCATGATTTTATTTTGGCTCTAGATGAATTGGGTATTCATTTGATCAAACTTCCAATCCAAGAGTCTGACTGGATCCTACACATTGTTGGTTAAAGTCTTCGTCTTGGGTTCTGTTTTAGCATGAGGGAACTAAAAGGAATCAATCTTTGATATGATAAGATGTTCTTCAATCTGTGCAGTATATTCTTTGGCCTTTGCCAAATTTTTAGGCATCTTTTCCTTCAGGATAAAACCAATCTGTCCTTCAAAGGCATTCAAATAAAGAAGGATAATGACTACTTATGGCGTGCATAAGTCCTTTGATATCTGACTGTACAAGTTGTCAAATCTAGCATCAAATTCCTTCACTGCTTCGTTCTCCTTCTTTTTGATTTGGTTGAATTGCATCAACAACATTCCACTATTTTTTTTCGTTGTTCATCTACTTTTGAACAACAATGTCAAAGCCTTATATGATTGAAAGTGATTGTCCGGAAATCCTTTGAACCACTTTTTAGCATCTTCATCAAGAGATGTAGCTAGAAGATTCATTGCAACATCTTCATGCAATGGATTGTAAAGGTTGCTAGACCAAGGACGAGCCATTGGGGAGAAAGTAAGACTTCCTTGAAATAAGGTTTCGATAGTGGGTGAATTATGAGGAGGTCTTCTTCGGTAAACCCTAGAAGGCTTAAACCTTCCTTTAGGAAGTGTCTTTTGGAAAGACAGGTTCTTAGGTTATGGAGTCGCCAGATGAAATTTATGAAAAACTCATCAAAAGTGAAAATGAAACTTCCCTTAAATGGAGTTTCCAAGTAAGCTAAGGGTAAAGGATTTGGGATAGACTTGCCAAGTGTCGTTATGGGATCATGAAATATTCAAAATCCTCCCCGACAATGATGCCAAAAATGTTATCACACAGTTTTTAGTTTGGGCAAAGCCCAACCCAAGCAACAAGTGTGCGACACAACTAGGGATACCTACCATTGTCACCTCAATAGACATCCCCCTCATTTTAGTGATGGAAAAGTCCAACAAAATGAAGGCTTCCCGGGTGACCCTAGGGGGATTGTAAGGGAACAAGCCAAGAGATGAAGGAACCACCCATATAGGTCACGTTTAAAGGATCTTGAGGCTTGATGGAGAACGAGTACACGTCAAGGAAATGGCTACCAATTTATAGTACCTGCAAAATATATGTTAGACAACCCAAAACAAGAAAATATATGATGAAATAAGCCCCAAGACAAGATGAAAATTGAAAAGAAACCTTGCTGTCAAAAAATTGCAGCATATAATAGTGATATATCAGAAACAATAGAATTATAACAGCTGCAAATTAGACCTTCAAAATCAACATATGATATTGGATAATAAAGCTTGCAATTATTAGACAATTTTCCAAGATTTTGATGTCAAAAGAGGGTTGTAAAAGAGTGTTATCAACAATGAATTATGATATCCCTATGGATGTAGAATTTTTTTGCTACAACAACAAATTATAACCACTAAAATCAGTAATTAAACCAGTCCCAAACAATATCCCTTTAACAATAGATTAATTATCACAACTTACAAACAATTTTGAGTGGTAGAAAGGTAAAGAAATTGTATGAGCAAGAGTGTTTTGTTGCAACCCTAATGGTTGTAGCTTAATGTTTATTACAAAAAAATAACCACTTGACCAATCAAGATTCCCTTGAAGCATAAGAGAGTCTAAAGCATGTAAAATTGAAATCCAACTTGAACAATTCCGAACCATCAATTTCACGTTTACCAATGCAACGATTAACAATCTCCAATGCAAAGATTAGTGCCTTGTTATTGGGTGAATGTAGTCTCTTCCTTGGAAGGAAAATTAAACACAAAGGAATAAGAGATTTTTTTTGAGAGTTAAACCCTTATAAAACTCAACAACAATCCTTCCAAATCGTCCAGTGTGGAATCCAATATGAGCTAAGGTTTAATATTTCTCTAGGGGTGTAAACCTTCTTAGTTCCTAGAGAAAACAAACCCTAGCCAAGCCTTACAACAAGGGTGTAAATCCTCTTACTCCTTGTATCCTTTCAATAGAAAAGAAGAATAGTGTTTGGTGGAGGGTGTAAGCCCTTTTACTCCTCCCAGGGTTTAAAATACTTTTGTTGAATTTAAACGAGAAAGACAACAATAAATTGCATAAATTACTCACCAAATCCAAGAGATAGAATGCAAAAACTCTTTACTACCAAGTTATCAATGATTTTCCAAAGAAACACCATCAAGAGAAGTCACTATCCTTTATTTCTCCAATAGACAAGAGTTGCATCCATTTTGACAAGAAAAAGAGAGATAGCGAATTGTCCAAGAGGGCCATAATTTCAGTCCAAGAGTAATATTATCAAGTGATGAGTTATGTCCAAGTGACAAATGAATTACCTATATTTATAGAGGAAATACAAAGTCATAGTTTGTCCACATTACAATTAAATCCATAATTTTAGGCTAAAACCAAAGTTACAATGCTTAATTAGCAAATTGTTTTGCCCTCTTTTCCTACATAGGCTACAAAGTGACCAAAAATAACAAAATGATGGCACATAAGCCCATAAAACTCTCCCCCAAGGTGGCATGTGTGAAGATAATCCTCCAAAGTCTAGGACATAATGCTAGAAATGTGTCATGTCATTCCCAAATCAAGAGATTGGGGCTTCAAACCCACAACACCACCAAGTGCACTAAAATGGCAAAACATCCCCGAAAAAATGTGATGTCATGCTCCAAAAGAGGGATGTTTGGGGCATATAAGGGTGACATCATATCCCCTTCATGATTCTAGTCCTTGTCCAAAGGATATATACGTCTCCCAAAGTGCAACGTTCATCATCCGAGCCCTCCAATGAGTGGGGTGCAACATCTATCCAATGAGATTTCAAGCCCCTATGAAAGTCCAAGTGGCTTAGTACCTCCATCAATAGCTTTCATCGGGAAAGGTCCTACAGAGACAAGAAAATACACCCTCCAAGGGTTAAAAAGTCATATGAATCATGCCAAGTAAGCCACATTTAATAAAAGAACCACCCAAACAAGTGAATTAAGTCCCCCCTTTTAAAATTAAACAAGTGCTCAAAGTCCTTATTAAATTTTCCAAATTTAGATATGGGAAGGGTGTCATGGTTCTCTATTGGGTACGCCAATCCCCAAGTCAAGGAACGTTTCCCAAGAAGACCCTCTCTAGGCCATGTAGTGAGTATGCGGTGGATTGGGGTAGTACTTTTGGGCATGTGGTCCTTGAAATGTCAAGGGTTCATATTGTCTCATTTATGGGTGCCTTTGTGGAGGGTGTGATGCATCCCTTCGTTTGCAATGCAACATTTTTTGAAGCCCTTTATTTTCCTTTCATTTTTCATGGTCCAAACACTGAGTGCTATAAGAAATGGAAAGTAAAAGAGCACCACAATGCCACTTGAAGTTAGAACACATTGAGTTCCATATGCAATGGAGATTAAAGGACACCACAATGCATTCCCCATAAAGCGAGACATTTTCATTTATTTTCTTTTTAAAGGTCCTTCATTTTTTGTGGAGAAGATTTTCATTCCTCTCAAGACCCTAGGGTGAGCATATAGAAAGATATGTTACTATTTTTTAATTTTACAGTGCTAGATACAACACTTTCATGCCTTCAACCCCTTCTTCCCATGAAATGGGGTACACACCCTTCTTGGGGTCAATGAAACCAAAAACCCAAAATATGAGGAAACAGAGGGGAAGAAGTGTGAAAAGTGGTAAGTATGAGTGGGAATGGTACAATGACCCTTCAAGGATACCCCCCAGTAGCACCCTTTTCTCGAGGGTGACCCACTTACTAGGAAACCATGTCAACCACCAAGGTGGAATAAGGCAAAATGTATAATTTCTAAGCAAAAATTTGATAATAAAGAAAGGACCCTTTGCAACATGCTCAAATGATTCAATTACTAAAGTGACACTTACCATGAGACTAGAATTGTTACCTCATGAAGCAAGACTTGTTGTGCTATGTGGACCAAACTAGTGTGGCAGATGTTTCTATGCTGATGAAAATGAATGATGATGTGTGGTGGAGAGGAGGGGCTCTATCTGCTCAATGTGGGCTCGCCTAGTCATTCGACTCTCGACACTCCATGTCTGCTACCTGTGGGCCTCGAGACATAATCTCCTTAGTTACTCCTAGGATGGGGGAGTAACAGTGACAATTCTGTGTTTTATCTCTTCAAACACAAACTTTCTCCTCTTTGTCCAATTCCACGCATTATCCTTTTTCAACAAGTTAGTCAATGGTGCAATGCCTTTGGAGTATCCCTCTATGAAATTGTGATAGTAGTTGGCTAGTCTAAGGAAGACTTTCACGTCATAAACTATCCATGGCTCTTCCCAATCTTCAATTGCTTTGACCTTTGTAGGGTCCATGTGAATGCATCCTTTGCCAATCCAATGTCCCAAGAATGGTATTTCAGTTTTCCCAAAAACACACTTGGACTTCTTCAACAACAACTGGTTTCGTTACAGTGCCTCAAAGACCCATGCCAAATGTTTCTTGTGCTCCTCAACACTTTTGTTGTACACTACGATGTCATCCAAATATACCACAACAAACTTGTCCAAAAACGGTCACAACATGTCATTCATCAATGTGCAAAAGGTTGTAGGGGTGTTGCATAACCCAAAAGGAATCACTAGGAACTGATATCTCCCATACCTCGTCACCATGGCTGTGTTCGTCTCGTCTCCTTTTGCAATTCATACCTAATAATACTCATGTCACAATTCAAGATTTGAAAAGACCTTAGCCTTGACCAACTTGTCAAAGCAATCGGTAGCTAGAGGTAATGGGTATCGGTTCATCACGGTTTGTTTTTTCAATGCTCGGTAGTCCAAACACATCCTCAACTCTGAAGTTTCCTTCTTATGAAAGAGAACCATGGTTCCATATGGGGACTTGGACGGATGAATGAAGCCAACATCAATCAGTTCTGTCAAATTTCTCTTCAACTCTTCCAACTTAGGCTCAAAGAATTGGTAAGGAGCTCTTGTCGATGGCTATAGCCCAGGCTATAGTTCTATACGGTGGTAAATATTGTGTCGCTGTGGGAGCACTTTCGACAACTCGTCTGACTTTCTATCCGCAAAATCACCTAACAAGTCAATGCGATCTAATGGAACATTTGTCCCCACTCCATCCTCTTGAACTTCAATAACTGTTGCGTAAATATGCGATCCATCCTTCCTTGCTGCTCTCATCATACTCAATGCAGACACAAGCTGCACCTTTCCACTAGAATTCCTTGCGATTGTGTGCACAAACATAACCTTCTATTCACCAAGTATAACCATCTTGTCCATCCATGGAATGAGGACCGAATGCATCCTCCTTAGGAACTCCTGTATAAAAATCACCTCAAGGTCATCCATATGAATCACTCTGAAGTTAGCTCGACTTTCCCACTTATTAAGCCAAATGTGAACTTAGGAGGAAACACTAGTTGCTGCCTTTTCCTTAGAGTTTACTTCCTTCACCATAGATCTACACAGGGAGACTCTAATTCCCATCTCCTTTTCTACCTCAGCCTTCAGAAAGTTGTGCAAGACACCCGAGTCAACAAGAGCTTGCATTGTTCTTCTATTAATAACTAGACCCAAAAAACACAACTGATGGTCTTGGTTGCCATGATTTTTACCCAAGGAACCCAACAAACCAACCCTTCATAGCTTGCTACAAACCGAGCCTTGCCACTCTCTGCATGATAAGTGAAAAAGAAAAAACATAATCACAATAAAACATACCTTCATTGTACTTGTATTTTGCAGACTGTGTGGGAGCGCTCCTTGGTCCACCACTTGGCTCTAAGGTGCTTCATTGCAAGTCCTTGCAGATCTTGGTTTGCTCCACAAACCAAGTCTCTTTTTCCTCAAGTTGCGACAAGACACTTGAATCGAATTTCCTTGAGTCAAATGTGCCCTTCTTTCGTTGTACAACTTCATCAGTCTTTGTCCAAGGAGTCACACCCCCCTGGTTTGCCCCACTTTTGGACTATGCGAAGGCTATCATACTATGCACTGTGTCTTTGCAAAACCTTTCGTTGCGAAACTACTCTAATACTATCTGTCATGCCCCCAAGAGTCATTCCAAATTCCAACCTTAGAATCTTGTGGATGTCCGGCACCACAGTGGTTCTCCCTTGGCAGATTGTCTCAACCAAGGTTACTTCACCCAGACTACGCCTCTTCACCTAGAGCATAAACATACTCTCTTCTAGGCTACAAACATGTCACATCCTTACTCTATGCAACTCAATTGTATACTTAGACATTTGTTAACATTGTTTAACACTTAGTCAATTTGGCATACAACAAAAAACATGCGAAACACAAGAGCCAAATATAGTGCATGTGGCATCAATAGTGTTTAATACCTGGATTCATTTATTTGTATTGAAAAATAGAAACAAAGCTTTACAAAGAGACCACTACTGTCCTAGTTACATATATGGGAAGAGTCTTGCGACTCTACCTTATACATCAGAACTGTCCAGACCTGTGGTTTTTTCATACCAAGACTTCCCCTTATCATTCCTCCTTGCCTCAACCTAAGGTGTGCCCCACTTGTGCACCCAACCTCATATATCCATGTCTCTTGTCTTCACTTGTTCTTCATGCTATCCTTTGGTTGTGCACCCTTTCTCTTATATGGATTCCAAGAGTCACTTGTGCGAAACACCATGTCTCTTGGGGGTGTTGTATCCCTGTGCAAACCCACACTCAACCGACTCATTACGCCCCTCTGTGGACCTAGTGCTCCCATCCAATATTGGGCGCCCATTAATTGACATGTCTCTTGGACTAGCGTGCCCATCTTTGGGCGCGCACCCCTTGTCTTGTGCTCTTCCTTGTGCCTATCATCGTGACTTTCCATGGTTGTGCTGATGGGGTCATTCAACTTATCCAGTGCACCCATGCTGCCACAAACATCTACACTACTTGGGAGTGCTACCAAGTTGCCCTGCCCTTTCCCAAACGTAACCCAAGTCTCTGTTGTGTGTTGCAAGAGAAGAAGGGTGTGTTCCCCCTTGGGCTCGCTCGTCACATTGTGCCCTAAGGTGCTCTTGCCCATACCCAACGTCTTTGTTCACCCAACCAATCGTTTCCTCCTTGTGCTCTTTGTTCATTTCATTGCTGAATCTTCCCAAGGAGCGCGTACGCTTGGTGGGTGTCTCGAAAGGTCTTACAGTTCCCATAATTGGATATGTAAATTTTGTGACCATCCCTTTTCCTTGTATTTACACCTAGGATTAATGATATTTTTAGGCTGTACTTGGTAATAAAGGCCTTGTAGTTACACATAGGATTAATGATATGTTTAGGTAATACTTGATAATAAAGGCCGAGCATGTCAAGGGCATGTCAAAAGATATATGAAATCACAAAGAGTTTATATGGCTTCTTAAAATCTAGCATTTTCCAATGTGCAGGCCAAGAAACCCGAAAATTTAAGATCTCCCAAGTGAATGATGTTGCATCACCTCATGAGTCTGTTGATAATATAGGGACCTTCTATAGTACAAAAGAATGTCTTTAAATGCAAATTTCATTTAATCATATAATGTTCTTTATAGGAAGGAGGTGAATGAAACAATTGCCTACCAATGTTTATGATCATTAATGAAATCACAATTGAATATTTTCTCTTCTTTTATAACACGTGGTAAAAAAAATGTATAGACATTGAATATATATTAGCAAAATTCCTTTTATTTTTAATTGCAAGATGCACATATTTTATTTGTAACAATTATTTCTCTTTTAACTATTTATAGATGATTCCAAATACAACGCCTCTAATTATCATTTCTAGTAACATAGTTAATAAGGTATGTAGAGTCATATTTCTTAGTTTTGGAAAGATATACAATGTAGTAGATAACACTAGTAAAATAAAATCCAATAAAATCTTTAGTTTATTAGAGAGATCTCTCAGAGTTTTTTTGAAGAACTTCAATAATTATTAAGAAGGGGTAGAACGCGATGAATGCTATTCATCCCAAGTAGTATATCTGCGAGCGAATTATGATTATGAAGGGAGATGCGGGGTTTGTGAAGTCATATTGAAGATATACAACCTACATTCTACATTAAGCAAGTATGACTTAACAACAATTTTTAGATTTTGTAGAACCAAGTAGCATTGTTTACATAGTTGTTGTGAGGGAGGATAAAAGTGACTTTCAATGCATTTGTTGTTTGTTTTTGTAGGAAGTATTGCAAGACGCTTCCTATTACTTTCATTTCCAAGTATTCACCATATCTAAGAGGTGGGATGCTATGTTAGAGTGATGGTGTGATCTCCAAGCTAACATAATGACCATGGTGGTCTTCACTTTAACAATGACCTCTTATGGGGTGTGGCAACACATGAGGGTCAAACATGTAACACAAGGAAATCAAACTTTGGTGGGGGAAATAATAACATCCCCTTTTTATAAGTTGACTAATTCTCAACCATTGAGAGGAAATGATCCATCGATCCACTTACAATTTATCCACTTTATCGAGGGAAACAAACTTATCTCCAAGTTTGTGAAATACTTGTTTTTGGTGCATAATAGTCTTCACTTTCAGGTTTTTTTTTTTTTTTGTGCATAGTAATGTTTATTAGATGACATTAGATTGGAGGAAGGAGATGATAATGATGCAACACAATTCACTAGTAAAGACCATAATTTATAAACATGTAACATAATAACTATACATGTATTAGTTTTTTAGGCTATCTTGGGTGAGCATATGCTTTTCACATTTTGAGAATTTGGAGTACGAATTTATTGTCCATATATATTTTTGTTAAATATAAATGGTTATGACTTGTGTTAAATAAAAGAGGGGGATGTGGTTGTACTGTGCATCCTTTTAATACAAACAAAGTAGGAATGACACAATGCCAAATGTTAGAAAAACAAGATCGCAAAGCAATAAAATAAAACAAATGTGGAAATAAAACACATAAGATACACAATACAATAGAGACACAGATATACGTGGTTCATCTGGTGTGGGCTACGTCCACCAGAGAAATTGCCAGGTTCTTCCTTTTTATTATCCAACAAAATGAAGAGATACAACCTACAACACACCCGCTGTAACTTCCTCTTATTTCTCTCACAGTCTCCTCTCTCAGAATACATTACTCGCAATAATACACAACCACAATACAATTCCCTCATAAGAGAGAGTTGCCTTCTAGGGAAAAAAACCCCTAAAAAATAACTTCTACTGTCAGATCTGTGACCTTATAATGAACGATCCAGATTGACTAAGAAATTAATATATTTTACAAGGCAATTTTTCCCAATATTTCGCTTTGGGGGCCGCGGGGGTGGGGCTACAAAAATTGTCACCACCCCCCTGGTGACAACGGTGGGGGGGAAAGCCCCCCCCCCACACCCCCGTTACGGAATGGGGTCCAAACACGGCTGAAACAAACCTATGAATCAGGAAGATACTCAGGATCCACAATCAACACCAAAAACCTCCAGAAAGTCCAAAAGACACTGATAATTGTTCCCTAGCTACCTTATCTTCAATATTCTAATACTACGATTAACTATTTAGATTTTATAAAGCCTTCCAAATTGACCCAACAAAAATATTACACTATTTAGTTATATATAGTTCTTAGTTTTTTATTTTTGACTACAATGTTGCTAACTAATTAATTGTTATTGGAATTAGGTGGTTGATTAAAAAAAAAATACATGAATCCCATGTAGGAAAATGGGAAAATAAAATTGCATAAATAGATTTGCTTTCAAAGAGGAATTACCTACAAACTTCGTGGGCACACAAGTGCATCTACTAATTCTTTTATTCGATGAGATTGAATTTGTTGGTGTTGTTTCTACAAGGTGGATGTTTTTCTTGAAAAGGTATATGTAAACACTCAAGGGATTTGTGAAGCAAATGCTATGTCCATGTAACATCCCGCTCTGGCGCACTTACAAAACTTATTCTTTGAGGACACTTTCTCGCAAGTGATCTGGAATTTACTGATATTAATACATTTATGCTTGATTATGATGCATTCTGATAGACGACATGATGTAGACAGGTGTTGCTGACTCAGTTTCATTGAGTGTGCAGGGTTTCAGACCTTGAGGATGCAGAGGCATCAGTGGAACTCCCTTGGACTCCGGATTGAGTCAGGGAGTGGGCTATTTGGGTTGTTTTATTTACGGTGATATTGCTTTGTTTTGATGATATGCTATTGATTTTATGATATGTTGTTGACATGATCTGACATGATGGTTGATGATTCAGGCTGACGATAGCTTGCCGACCAAGACTCACATATGGAGTAAAGGGGCCACACATGATTTCCAGAGAGGTTGAGGGAGAGGTGTGGACAACAGCCCTGCCA
>JASDQU010108317.1:6255-17067 GCA_032191745.1 Picea mariana
TTATAAATCTTTGCTACTGAAACTCATTACAGTGATATAATGTTCAACAATGGCTTACCAGACTCATCATTGTTCTACTGCATTTCATTGCTCTGTCTGCCTCACTGCCTTCCTGCACACATAACTTGCGTTGTTTGTTCTTCTGCTTTTTATGCTCTGTGCGCCATGTCCATTCACTGCACAGTTCCTCTTCTGTTCAATTCAGTTGCTGCACTCTCCTCCTTCTTCACACATGAATCACCTTCAACAACAGCAACCACAACAACTCCAACAGCAACAACCGCCGCATCTCTTCTCTGTACCATGTACTTATAGCTTCTGTGCACCTTATGCATGCAATGCGTGCAATACCTCTGCATACTCACACCTCGCTGATCTCCTCCACCTCTCGAGTGCTCTACTTGATCATCGTAACTCTTCAGCTTCTTTGGTGGTTCCCACCACGCGTCCAGCATCACTGGGTGTTATGCCGAGATTCCTTTTTCTCTCTGGAAGTTGAGACTCTTCGTCTTCTCTGTTATAGTCGAGCTCACCCTCTCTGTTTCAGCTACAGGCTCCAACCCTCTTCCAGCTGTCAATCGCCCCTATGACCTATCTTCATCCCATTGGAAGATTCTCAGAGACTCTTCAGCTCCTCTGGCAGAAACCATCAATGGTTTCTAGCAGTTACACTATGAGGAGCAAGATTAGCCCTCCGATTATGCTCAAATTCACCTACACCGTTGGATTAACTCTGAAGGGTATTGTCGCTATTTACCTGTTTCGCACTTTCGCAATTCGGAGATTCTGCGATGAGACATCTTGAATCTCCATGTCACGAACTCCGAAAAGGAGCTTGGCTACTCTAGCTCCCTCCTCTACGTGACCACAGGCTGCGCTAAAAGGCGCTTCGAACTCATGATCTTCATCGACCCTGATTGACGTTCCATGATCTCGATGAATCAACGGTCCAGATATTTTCGCGATCTCGCATCTCGATGTTCCTTAGATGGAGGTTCTCATCACTCCAAGTCGCAATAGGCGAAACTCTGAGATGGAGCTCAGATCGACGGTCCACGTTCTTGGTGAATTGACGGTCCAGATCTTATCGTGAATTCGCATCTCGCGATTCCTGTGATGGAGGTTCTCGTNGGTCAATATCTTTTCGTGATCTCGTGTATCGCAAGTTTGAACCTCTTTCCTTTGGATTTTCCGATCTGCAAAACTCCGAAATGGAGTCTTTGTGGTGCTCTAATTTTTCGCCACGCGTCCTCTTGATCCAACGGTCCACGACTATCCTTTCTGACGTGGTCTGCCATATTCACCTCCTGGATCTGATGACCTAGATCACACCTTGATCCAACGGCTAGGATCATTTCGCATTTCGCGATTTCGACACTTCGTGATTTCGCCTCTTCTTGCTCTTTAATGAACGTGCAGGTTCTCCCTGATCCAACGATGGTCGGATCTGACGCTCAGATCTGACGCCTAAGATCTGTCCTCCTCTTTTGTGTGTTCTTCTTGTCTGAATTCATATCTGACGGTCATCGGGGATTCGCAATGGGGTCCAACGATCACTGATGCTCCTCCTCTTCCATTATCACTGCGTTGCTGATCATGCTGATCTTTGTCATCGTTGTTCTTGCCATCAATGCACACTCTGATCCTGCCATCAATGACAAGCTCACTTTGCCTGTTAAACCTGCCAACAATCCTCTACACTATCTCTTCTGAACTTATCGAGCTTGCTCTGCAGCGTCTTCCTAAAATGCTTCTGATACTTCTTCTTGTACTCATGCCATCTTCGTTGTTGTACTTGCCATCAATGACAAGCATATGCTGCATGTTAAACATTTACCAACAATATAGATTCTAGAGGGGTGGAAAGTTTTCATTTTCCAAGAAGCAAGCATGGAAAATATTGGTTAGTACAGCTGGCTACAGGAACCAAAAGAAAAGTTATTGAGTTGGTTAAGTCATGTTCAGTGAACATGAATGGACTGAGCACAAAGGTTGAATTGAATGTTTTACCTTTAGGTTCCTATGACTATCTAATTGGGATGGACTGGTTGGACCAACACCATGCCATCTTAGACTATCGTAACAAGGCATTCACTTGCCTGGATGAGGAAGGAAATCGAAGAATAGTCCAAGGAATTCCCAGAGTAGTTGTTGTCAGAGAAATCTCAACAATGCAGCAGAAGAAGTGTTACAGGAAAGGTTGTCAAATATTTGCAGCCCATATGGAAGAAGCACCTAAGGCTAAGGTGTCAAATCTTGAAGACCATGCAGTATTAAAGGATTTTGATGATGTATTCCAGGAGTTACCTGGACTACACCTGAAGAGAGATATTGATTTTCTATAAACCTGATGCCCGGAGCAGCTCCAGTGTCAAAAGCTCCTTACAGAATGAGTACACCAAAGCTGAAAGAACTGCAATTGTAGCTTGAAGAACTTCTGAAGAAGGGGTACATATGCTCAAGTGTGTTACCTTGGGGTGTCCCGATCTTGTTCGTGAAAAAGAAGGATGGGACATTAAGATTGTGTATCGATTTCAGACAGTTGAACAAAGTGACCATTAAGAACAAGTATCATTTGCCAAGGATCGATGATCTCTTTGATCAATTGAAGGATGCCAAGGTATTTTCAAAAATAGATCTCAGGTCAGGATACCACCAGGTAAGGATAAAGGATGAAGACATCAGCAAGATCGCCTTCAGAACAAGGTATGGTCATTATGAATTCGCAGTGGTACCATTTGGGTTAACAAATGCACCCGTTGTTTTCATGTGTCTAATGAATGGTGTATTCAGAAAATATCTATACAAGTTTGTCATAGTCTTTTTGGATGACATCCTGGTGTATTCCAAGTTGGAGGAAGAGCATCAACAACATCTGAGAATGGTGTTGCAAGTGCTAAGAGAGCACCAACTGTATGCCAAATTGAGCAAGTGCTCATTCTACCAAAAGCAGATCCATTATTTGGGACATATTGTTTCAAAAGATGGGATAGCAGTGGATCCTGAGAAGATAGAAGCCATTAGAGAATGGTCAGTGCTGAAGAATGTAACAGAAGTCAAATCCTTTATGGGTCTCGCTAGCTATTATAGAAGGTTCATTGCAGGGTTCTCGAGGATAGCTCACCCCATCACTTCCTTGCAAAGGAAGGAGAATAAATTTCAATGGACAAAAGAATGTGAGAGAAGCTTCCAACAATTGAAGCAGTTGTTAACCAATGCTTCAATATTGAGGATTGCAAATCCAAATGAAGATTTTGTAGTGTGTACAGATGCATGCAAATAAGTACTGGGAGGAGTGCTCAGCCAGAATGGGTTTGTAATATGTTATGTATCCAGGAAATTGAAAGAGCGTGAAAAGAACTATGCGACTCATGATTTGGAGTTGGCGACCATAGTGCACACTCTAAAGAAATGGAGACATTACCTCATGGGAAAAAGATTTGAACTGAGGACAGACCATAATGGTCTGAAGTATTTGTATGATCAACCAACCTTGAATGCTAGGCAGAGTAGATGGTTGGAATTCCTTTGTGAGTATGACTTTGATATCAAGCATATCAAAGGAAAGGAAAACAAAGTGGCTGATGCACTCAACAGAAGAGTGCACGAGCTACATGCTATGACCATTAGCATGTATCAAACTGATATTAAAGGTAGGATTTTGGAAGCTGTAAATGCATATTTGCAGTACAAGGAATTGGTAGCAAAGCTACAACAAGGTAAGATGCTACAGAAAGTGGAAGATTATAAATTGGGAACTGATGGGACACTCCTGTACAAAAAAAAAAAAAACCAGAATTTATGTACCTAATTCTCAAGAGTTGAGAATAATGATCTTGAAGGAAATGCATAATGTGCCTTATGTTGGGCACCCTGGATATCAGAAAACAATGGCAACAATTAAGAGCCAATACTTTTGGCCGGTATGAAGAAGGAAATTGCAGAATACATCGCTATATGTATGGAGTGTCAGAAGGTCAAGGCTGAGCATAGGCACCCAGCAGGATTGCTAAAACCATTGCCCATTCCTGAGTAGAAGTGGGAAGTGGTGACGATGGATTTCATCACAGGATTACCCAGAACAAATAAGCAACATGATTTTGTCATGGTGGTGGTGGATAAGCTTACGTAAGCTGCCCATTTTATACCATCAAAGACCACTCACAAGGCAGCTAATGTTGTCGATATCTATATGAGGGAAGTAACACGATTGCACGGTATTCCCAAGAAAATTG
Source organism: Picea mariana (assembly GCA_032191745.1). Classification (NCBI taxonomy): domain Eukaryota; kingdom Viridiplantae; phylum Streptophyta; class Pinopsida; order Pinales; family Pinaceae; genus Picea; species Picea mariana. The sequence continues at coordinate 10,491 of JASDQU010108317.1, forward strand.
TGTTTGACAGAGACTCGAAATTTACCTCAAAGTTCTGGAAGGGGTTATTCAAAGGGTTCGGGACGAATCTTAACTTCAGCACTGCTTATCATCTTGAATCTGATGGCCAGACAGAGAGGATAAACCAAGTAATAAAAGATATGTTAAGGATGTATGTGATGGAAAAACCATCTAAATGGGAAGACTACCTACACTTCGTAGAATTTGCCTACAACAATGGGTATCAAGCATCATTAAAGATGAGCTCGTTTGAAGCACTTTATGGCAGAAAGTGCAACACCCCAGTAAGTTGGGATGACCCAACTGATAGGGCAGTGGTTGGACCAGAGGTGCTCAAGGAAATGGAAGATAAAATGTTGAAGATTAAGCTGAATTTGAAGGTTGCCCAAGACTGGCAGAAAATTTATGTTGATAAGAATAGAACCCACGGGGAGTTTAAAGTGGGTGATCATGTTTTCTTGAAAGTGAAAGCCAACAAAAATTCTTTGAAGCTGGGAAATTGTTCCAAGTTGGCAGCCAGATATTGTGGGCCATTTGAAATCCTAGAAAGGATTGGACCAATTGAATATATGCTTGCATTGCCTGCATCCATGACTGTACATAATGTGTTTCATGTTTCATTGCTTAAGAAATATATACCTAATGCTAATCATGTTATTGATTGGAATGTGATTCAGGTGGAGCAAGAAGGCATCTTGCAAGTGCATTTGGTGTGCATATTGGACCGGAAAAGAAAACAGCTCCGGAATCGATCCATAGGGCTTGTAAAGGTCTAGTGGACCTGGTACAGTCTTGAGGATGCGACATGGGAGCATGAGGATGTAATGCGGGCAGAATACCCGCATCTTTTTTAAAATTTTGAAAATCTTGTCAATACTGTGTAAATAAGTTGCACCGAGGACAATGCAAAAATAAGGGGAGGGAATTGCAATATCCCCAAGGACGAGCCCCAGTTGTATTTATGAATTGTAAACATGTTTGTAGGCTGGTGAGCCGAGCAATTATAAGATGATAGGCCTATGTATTATTAGGCCGGAGAGCCTACGTGTTAAAGGCCAGGAGCATGTTTTTGTACATGTAACTATTCATATCAGTAATATAAAAACATCACTGTGTGTAGACCGACCATGAAGAAAGAGTGATGGGGGACTAAGCTTCCACTAGGCTGGGTAAGGGAGAGGGGGTTGAGAGGTTGGAAAGAGGGGCTAAGCCTAAGGGCTTAAGTCCAAGAGAATAATAATAATTTATTATTATTCCAAAATCCGATTAAAGGGATATGTCTTATCCTGAGTTCCGGGAAAGGGAACGACTGTTAAATGGAGTGCATGCAGCTCCAGGAAGACAGGTGTCGACCTGGGCGCATGCAGTTAAAATTGAAGAGTCAACTTGTGTTGGGGGTTCACTCCCCATTCTTCTGTCCTTTGTCTAACTGTTTTGCCTCTGCGATCGACCTCTGCATACCCACGCACTTCTGAGAAACCACTCATTGGGANCCTTGAAACCAACATGTCTGCACGAACCAAAAACCAAGTTCGTACCTTAACCGTTTTTGGATAGCTGCCTTTTTCCTGAGCCATATTGAACCGTTGTTGTTGTCCTCATTTTTTTTACGGAAACTGAGTGGAAGCATGGTTGAAGAGGCGGGTTGCCAGGCCCGTGGTTGAAGAGGCAGGTTGTCAGGCCTGCAAGCAACTCTCCCCAGGTGAGAGAGTTGTTGGGAAGTGATTTTCTCCTAGAGAGAGTCCAGCACCAACTATGGAGCTCTGAGAATTCCTGATCCGACCTGTTTCCAAGACCCTGAAAGGGGAAGTGGAGCAACTGATGGACTGTGGAACAGTGAAGGTACATATTCCTAGGGTGGAACATGCATGTGGGGAATGAGAGTCCATGAGTAGTGGGCGTAAGAAGGTTCCTGGAGAGAATCCTTCCAGTTGCACTGCACAGTTTCCTTTGACCTCAGCCTAGTCTAGGATTCCCTTGCCCTGGGTGGAGCTTAGTCCTAGCTCGGGGGTGACCCACTGCTGAGCGTGATGAGCAGTGTGGTCTAAGGTTGGGAGGTTCATGGAAGGTCTGCACACAGTTGGTGGTTTTACTCCAGTTAAAAGATAAGTATCATTTTCGTGCTTAATTATATATGTTATGCATGCCTGTGATTCTTGAATGTTATCATGTATTTTAATTCCAACTGAGTCTGTATGGTAGCAGTAACTCTGTGTTATTTGATTTGAATTCGTCAAATATGCATGTTATATGTATATATATGTTCTGCAGTGGCATTGCCCAGCCTGTTGGTGGTTGGGGATGTTACAAATTGGTATTAGAGCTAGTCTGTTCGAGACAAGGTGTTTTGGTAGCGTTACCCAACAGTGATGTTGTTGGCCGGGGGTATGCTACAAATTGGTATCAGAGCTAAGTGAAGTGTCAGAGCAGTGGCGTTGCTCGACCTGTTGGTGGCTGGGGACATTACAGATATTACTCTAGGTTGGCCATGGCATGTTACATTTTGTTTCCTGGCTCCGTCGAGGCTCCGCTATGCTCAGCTACCAGGCTTTGTGCGTCCTCATTCTTAGATTTCTATGGCCTCTAGGTTATGTAATGCCGCATGATCAGGGAAAACCCAGGAGGGGACCCTCTTGGTACAGTTATGTTGCAAGGTAGAGACGCCTCCTCGATAGCTCGGACTCAACGAACCAAGGAGCCGACGACGCCTCCAATGGCCTATGTGGAGGAGGAAATCCTGGAGGAACCAATTCAGGTTCCACCAGACTCCCTCCTCTAAACGGTCTCGGACCCCCAGGATAGACCTAGTACCAACATTATAGCAATGGATACAGAGACAACCATGGAGGGAACTACTTGCATTGTTCAAGAGGAAATCCCCCAGATGGACCGCCCGGTTGAACCTCCTTTGCTCAACTCAGAGACGGAGCACGACCAGAGTCAACCTAGCCTCCTTACTCTAGAGCACTTAGAGTTCATCTTTGAGATGAGGAGCTATATGATGGAGAAGCTCCACCAGCATACCCTCCTTGGTAACATAATCGACATGTTGTTCGACGCCTTCTTGAACACGCCAATCAAACAGAGATGCCCGAGATGTGCGCAACCTTTTGCATTCACTCCTCATGACGACACTCTTCATGGCGGCTCTTCGGATGGCAGTTTCCACTGTTCAAACAACCCTTCTAATGTTTAAAGTTTCTCGACCCTCTACACTCCATTTGCAAGGCAATGGGGTTTTTTTCTTGTCTTCCTCCTTAGGATTTCTATTCAGTTTTAATTATCAGTTTTTAAATGCATGTCTAGATAACACTATCAACACTATCTACTGCCACTTGCTTTGGTTTCCATCTGTATGGCAGAGCAAGGGGCGGCTACTACTTTTGGCCACAAGTATAAAGGGTTGCCACCTATTTCGGTTTCCACTAGTTTGATGGAACAGGTGGCAAGGCTATGAAACCGATAAATTTTGTATAGTGACAAAGGATTAATCAGGTAATATCACTTTTTATTTGCAAAAAAAAAATTAGAAATCCTACTTCTCAAGTGGAAGCTTTTGTAGGGGAGGTTAAGGTTAACAAGAAGAAAAAGATCTCTAAATAGAAATGATTATTTATTGTAAAAACTTGTTATATAATGCAATAAACACTTCAACTAATAACCACTACCATGGATGATACTAAAAAGAACCTTTCAAATAAAGACTTGCTACAAAATGTCGTAAGAACCTTCACAAGTAGCCATGCCTAATACAAAATGCAATTTTGCAAGTAAAGACTCGTTACAAAATGTAACAAATGATGCATGGCAGCTTAGTCCCTGCCGGATAAGTTTAAAAATGTACAAATGGAATCATATGAAAAAATAGTTGAGGTGGATATAAATATTATCATAAGGGCAATGAAGAACACAGTCATAAATACATTTACACATATTAATATTATGTGAGAACTTGGAATCATGAATTGCAGAGTCTCCCACACATTGGATGGGTGGAAAGCAAAATTCAAAGCCTTTCGAATTTAATCCACGGTTATTGAAGAGCTCCACAATATCCCATGGGCATTTATGTAAGAAAAATCAGAATATTGAACCTGATTATTTTAGGTGAAAGTTTGGTCCATTGTTGTTGAAGTATATTTGATCAATTCCTTACCAATTCAAATTTACATCAATTTAATTTCTTTACAAAATTTCAAAAAATCTTAAACATCATGTCTTGAATTGTTTATTACAATGATAATATAAGAAGAATATGAAATTATTATATTTATAATTATATAACATTTTCCGCAAACAAAGAGAAAAAGATGGTAAAAATAGTGAGATGGTAAAAAGTACGCTAGATTGGGATATTTTAGCAAAATAATGTAGTAGACCAACAGATGAATTTGCCCTGTAGTTGATCTTAGAATCTAAGAGCGAAATACGATAATGAATACATCGAACTAGCACTAAGTACCAAGGAAATTTTGCAGTGATATAGGTGAAACCTTTTTCTGAAATCACAATATATATATTTTTAATTTTCCTCTCAGTCATAAGCTCTCAGTATTTTAAAGTTGATTTCATAATCAAATCTCCATGATCAAATAATCTAGGACAACAATAGATGAAATCGCCCTATAACTGATAGTAGAATCCAAGAGTGAAATACGATAATGAATGTACCAGTCTCAAGCCAAAATTTAAGGAAATTTTGAGTGGACACACGTGAAATGTTTTTCTAAAATTGCAATATATTTTTTTCATTTTTTCTTTTCATTATTTGAAGGTTGATTTCTTAATCAATTCTCCACGATTGGTGGTAGTTTAAGTTCCAGGCATGGATGTAGCCTGAGTTCCTTGTCTTCGTTTTTTTAGAAGAAAATAATATAAAATATTGCATGTAGATACAATCCGTGAAATTTTAAATAAAATTAGAATTACGCAACTGTATTATATTTCATCTCTTTAGTATGATGACTGGTGGATCAACAACCATCATAGTTTAGTTGTTCCCTACTTTCTGAGCTGAGAAGATCAAAGTTAGATCTAGAATCGAACCCACGACCGCATGGTTTAAGCCACACACTTTACCAGTTGCCTTGTTCTCAACTCCAGGAGAATATCCTACCCCAAGGAACATATAGTATACATGTTGGGTTGTACAGACTACCAAATAAATAAAAAACAATGTATATTACTTGTGCCTTTTTGTTTTTTACCGAACTATTTCACCGATAATAAACCCAAGTTGTTAAGAGAGTTAGAAGATTTATTCTTGGTGGATGAGCATATATTTTGTATTAGTTTCAAGTTAAAATTGATTAGAGAAGCGTGTCTATTAACGTTTCCTGCTAGATTTCACATCTATTCACTGAATTTTAAAAACAAAAACAAAAAATATATTTATCAAGAAACCAACACAGACAAAAAAAAAAATTGCTCTACAACCATCTTCTATCCCATATCTATTAACAACTGGRAGTTTGAATGCTTAATAATAGTAATAATACCTGGRTCAAGTTGATARACACCTAGTTTATATCTTTGACATATTGTCTGTGACTTGAGCAATGAGGAATTGTGAACGGATCCATCTCTRACTCKACATACGTATTCAAATCGTTTCTATCATTTTTGGAAGCCACCTACTCCGRATCATGGGCTAGAAGTACGTTCTCTAGATTACATGTATGCGTATTGAAATATTTAAATAGCTCGGTCGAACCCAAGACATATCCTTCACAACACCTACCATAAAAAGTGTTAATGCTTCCAGACAAAGAATATCTCAATCCAACAAAGTCATTAAATTATTTTTCGGTACATGGACCCTCATTCATTCCAATATTCTACACATTTATTATTGTGTGTGCTATTATAACCCTATAATTTATAGGATCAATTGGTGACTGAGATGTTATCTCTTTACTGTGTTTGGTTGCTAAATAATTTTCCATTCTGTAAATAATTTGAGAAAAAGAAAGAGAAAGAAAAAGAAAGAAAAGAAAAAGAAAATGAGAAAAAAAATAGGGCATAAAAGAAATTGAATAAAGCCCCATGCAATAACAATGACTTGGTCTATACAGTTTAAGCATGGCCAAGTCCTTTTAAATTGATGTTAATAGGATTAGTGAATAAGTTTGGCTAAACTGTTTAATCTTAGCCAAGCAGTTTAGGTTAGCTAGTGAATAAATTTGACCAAACTGCCTAATCTTGGTCAAATAACCCTAGGGTAGAGTAATTTCTTAGTCCAACAGTTTAATCTGGGCTAAATGTCATAGGTAAGTAGGTTAGAGCATAGGTTAGTTGGTTTTATTTCAATAAAACATGCATGATGATCGATGTTGAACCATATCTTTGATGTTTGAAAGTTGGATGCCTAACCCCCATGGTGACAAAAAGCAGGGAAAGCTGGACAGACCCACATAAAGCACTTGTCCTAAGTTTTCGGAGCAAATATGATTTTTGCGCTGGCAGATTAAAGAGAGCGCACAAATGAACGACGGAGGTGTAAGCGCTCAGATCTACCATCAACAAGTTTTTCCGGACCCCCCCCCGGACCGTTCTACCTTTAACAGTGGGGGGGGGG